>ML804048.1:397976-410786 GCA_009831015.1 Picea engelmannii
TTTATATCATTTGCAATATTAGGAATATCGTTTGTTTCTAGCTCATAGGAATTTTATATTCAACCTAAATTTTGCTAGATGCCTTGACTTTTGCTCATGGCTCACAAGGTTTGACTAGGCTCACAGAGGTTGTATGTTCCCCCGGACTTTTGCACTAGTTTGTCTATGCTCACATAGGTTGTACGCTCCCCTTGACTTTTGCACTAGACTGTCTATGCTCACAGAGGTTGTACATTCCCCCTGATTTATGCATTAGACTCACATAGCATCTCGTTCATCATGACTTTTGGTTTGACTCATAGAGGTTGTACGTTCCCCTTGGATTTTGTCAATACCTCACAAGACTGGTTGATTCTCCAAATCTCCCTAGCTAGCCTCAGGGTGGCCCATATGGTCTCTCATTGGAGAATGATTGTCGATGCTACCAAATTTAACACTCCCTCTCAGTGAGGGAGTCATTCTCAGTCACACCAAGCTTGCCTCTCAGCTGCAAAAATTGTCTCGAGGTCAGAGGCTTGGTCAGGATATCAGCTACCTGCTCCCTCGTGGCTATGTACTGTAACTTTACAGTTTTTCTCTGGACCAAGTCTCGGATGTAGTGGTACCTCATGTCAATATGTTTTGACATGTCATGAAATACCGATTTCTCTGTCAATTTTATGCAACTTTGATTACCACCGTCGTCTCGAGTTTGTCACCAAACAACCCAGAAACCAATTTTCTGAGCCATACCTGCTTCCTTGCTAGCATCACTTGTTGCAATGTACTCAGCCTCTATTATACTCTATGCAATGGATCCCTGCTTCCAACTTGACCAAGAGATCATAGCGGATCTTAAACTGAAGCAGTATCTGGAAGTACTCTTTTGATCCACTGGGCTTCCTACCTAGTCAGCATCTGCATACCCATGCAGAAATAAACCACCACTGGATGTATATCTCAGACCATAAGTAATGGTCCCTCTGAGATATCTCAAGATGTGCTTTTCTTCCACCCAGTGTCTTTGTCTCAATTCAGTCATGAACTGACTCATTGCAATCACTGCATAGCATATATCTGGCCTAGTGTGGATCATGTACATTAATGATCCAATTAGCTGCCTATACATGGTGGGATCCACCAAATCTGAACCTGTATCAGAATCATGCAGCTTCCTTAGATTGGTAACCATCGGAGTAGACATGGATTTGCAATCCATCATACCAAACCTCTTTAGTACATCCACAGTGTATTTTCCTTGTGCCAGAAATATCTCGCCCTGTCTTTGCCACACTTCCAATCCTAGGAATAATGCATCAAGCCTAAGTATTTCATCTCGAATTATGAGGTTAGTTCCCTCTTACAAAAAGATATTAGCCCTTCATCTCCTGTTAGAAAGAGATCATCAACATACATGATTAGTATAACAGGTTGGTTACCTCTTACCTTGAAGTACAGATTTGCATCAGCATAACTTTTCTGAAATCCCAGGCTTTTAAGAAAGCCATCAATCTTGTCATACAAAACTCTGGGAGCCTGCTTAAGACCATACAAGGCCTTCTTTAGCTTGCATACATGAGTGCCTTTGTTATGCAGTACAAAACCATCTAGTTGTTCCACAAAGACCTCATGTTCAATCTTTCCATTCAAGAATGTTGTTTTTACATCCAGCTGATGTAGCTTCCAACTAAGAACGGAGGCTAAAGCAATAATAGTTCAAATGGAGGTATACCTGGCTATAGGGGCAAAAGTATCTTTGTAGTCGATTCCTTCTTTCTGAGTGAAGCTTCTGGCTACAAATCTTTCTTTGAACTTTTCCACACTTCCATCAGCTGCATGTTTGATCTTATAGATCCATTTGGAAGAAACCACTGATTTGTCTTTTGTCCTCGGCACAATGTCCCAAACATTCCTCTTTATAATAGACCTGTATTCCTCAAGCATGGCATCCTTCCATACTTTTAATTTATCTGCTTCTTCAAATGAATAAGGTTCGGCATCACTAATGATATTCATCAGTGCAACATAGCCTCCAAACCTATGAGGCCTCTTTCTTTCCCTGAAAGTTCCTTTGGGAGCAGTTATCCTTTCTGCTTCCTACACTATTTCTTTAAGTCGTCCTAGCTTCCTTTTGGCTGGAGGTTCTTCAAGAGTTCTTTCTAACACTTCAGTAGGTTCTGGGGGATCATTACTTGGCCCTTCACAAGGTTCCTCCCTTTGATCATCTGACTCTTCATTTTCAGGAGAGGGTGAAGCTGGTTGAACTGTTTCTGATTCCTGCTGAAGCTCTTTGGATTTATTAAATGTGGCTTCCTCTTGGAAAGTCACATCTCTACTTACCTCTATTTGCCTCTGACCTGGTACATAAATCTTGTAAACCTTGGAGTTCTCATTGTACCCCACAAAAACCCCTTTCTTGCCTGAGGGTTCCATCTTTCTCCTCTTTTCCTTAGGGACATGAATATACACAGGACACCCAAATATCCTTAGATGCCCTACTTCAGGTTTGACCCCTAAGAATACCTCTTTAGGAGTCTTGTCTTTCAATATAGCATGTGGACACCTGTTCTGAATATACACAGCAGTGGAGGTAGCTTCTTCCCATAAAGAATTTGGCAGATCCTAGTCAAACATCATTGCTTTCGCTGCCTCACAAATTGTCTTGTTTTTCCTCTCAGCAACTCCATTTTGCTGAGGGTTATATGGCACGGTCAAGTGTCTCTTGATTCCTGCTAACTTGCAGAAATCCTCAAACTGAAGAGATTCAAACTCTCCTCCATTGTCTGTTCTAAGGATTCTGATGTGTTTCCTTGCCTGCTTTTTAATAAAGACTTTATACTCTTTGAATTTATCAAATGTGTCACTTTTAGCTTTAAGAAAATATATCCAACATTTTCTTGAGTAATCATCAATAAAAATGACATAATACAAACAACCACTGAGTGAGGGAGATTTCATGGGACTACATACATCAGAATGAACCAGCTCTAAGATGCCCTGAGCTCTGTTGTCACTACTAGGAAATGCTTTCTTTATATTTTTACCTAGCATGCATCCCTTACAAATTTCATTTTTACTAAAAGAAATAGAGGGCATGCCACATACCATGTTATGTAGATCTGGAAGAGCTTTGTAATGAAGATGTCCAAGTCTTTTGTGCCACAACTCGTTGGAGCTAGTCGCATCATGATCCAATGCTTGAACTAATTTTCCTAACACGACATACAGTCCTACACTGCGAGTTCCAATGGGTTCTATTGTACTTAAGTGGCTACCTTTAGCCCATAGTAGTGCCTTCATGTCCTTGAAGATCACCCAATATCCCTTGTCCTCAAGGGTTGCAACTGATAGTAGATTCTTCTTGAGCCCTGTAACATATGATACTTCATCAATATGAAGTCTAGCCCCAGATTCCAATCTAAAGGAGATAGAGCCTACTCCCTCTATCTTGTAACATTTGTCATCCCCAAGTTCAACTTGCTCTGCAAAATATTTTGTCTCGAAATCTGAGAGGATCTCCTTGAACCCTATCATGTGCTTTAATGCACCACTGTCTTCTAACCAAGTTTTCGGCCCCATGAAAACTGAACTGGATAAGGAAGAAAACAAGTAATATTATTTTCTATTTTCTTTCTCATTAGAAGGACTTTTTTTATTTCTTTTGGATTCATCATCCTCAACAGTTGAGGCATGATGTTTCCCTTTCCTAGGATATTTCTTTCTAAACCAACAATCTTTAGAAAAATGACCCAACTTATTACAACTAAAGCATTTAATCTTAGATGTATCAATATTCTTGCCTTTGAATGTACCTTTGGTGTTTGGCTTCCTCTAAGAGCCTATCTGGAAAGTGCCTTTCTTCTTTCCCTTGAATCTTGATTCTAAAGCTGAGAGCTCTTCTTTCGTTGGCTCGCTCCTGGTAGTTGTGTGACTCTCCTCCTAGAGGCAATCATGCCATAACCTCTCAAACGTGGGTTGAATCTCTCTCCCACTTACATTGGATAAGAAGGTCTCCCTTGAAGAAGGAAGACCATAAAATATGGCCTGCTCTAAATCATCATCGTCCATTGTCACCCCTGTGACCAAACGTTGATCTCTGATCTGGGATATCCTAGAACATAAAGATGCCACTGATTCACCTTTCTCTATCTTCAAATACTTAATCTTGTTCTTAAGTGTCCTCTTCTGACTTGGAGCCTGTTTCTCATACAGATTCACCAAGGTATCCATACAGTCCTTGGAAGTCATTAACGAAGTCATTGCAGGCATTATACTGTCTTTGACTGAGTCAAAGATGATCCGCTTAGCCTTTGCTTGAATCTTCCTGAAGGCCGCTCTTCCTGCATTATTCGTGGGTTCCTCCACCACTGTGGTCACATACTACTCAAGATCATGCTCTTTCAAGATATTTGTTATCTGTAGCTTCCACACATTGAAGTTGGTAGCTCCTTCGAGCCTATCCTCGGCCCTGACTGAAATGGAAGATGCCATGGACCTCACACTGGAAACTTAATCAAGCTAGCTTGGATCTGTATGTACATGTTGTTGCACTTCAACACGTTTAACACACCCTAAGCTCTGATACCATGTTAAATTATGAGCTTGATTTCTTATGTAGATTAATTCTTTTATTTACTTCAACACTTTGATTCCAGCTTAATACACTTCAACAATACCAAATCATAATCGAATAGCAATAACTATGTAGATGAGTAAGCATGCACATCAACAAAACATATACCCTGGGGAAACCCTATACAGGGAGAAAAACCCCAGCAAACGATATTCCTTTATTGCATTAATAATGTAAGATCACTTACAAATATCCACCATGAATGTTATGCTCTTAAAGAGCTTGCTAAAATGACTCTGACCTGACAAAGACCTAAAATACCTTGTTGAAATACACCTCTAATATGTTGTCTCTATTGTTGATATACTACACTGATATGCTGCTTTGGTATGTTGCCTCTTTATCATTGATATGTGCCTCTATTTCTTTACCCTTAACCTGCATATCAAAACTGTGTTGAAGAGAGGGGTCGACCTCTGCTTATATAGATTGAAGAGGAGAAGAGGAGAGACTCAAAATAGTAACCTGTTTGCATGAGTTAATCATAACTCAGCTTCATACTTTAGTTAGAACTTAGAACTAGACTTGAGACTAGTTACAACTTAGCATTACACTTTAGTTCGAAAATAGAACTAGACTTGAGACTGGTATGCTTTATTTCGAACTTTGAACTAGACTTGAGACTGGTTACAACTTAGCATTACACTTTAGTTCAAAAATAGAACTAGACTTAAGACTTTAGTTGCAACTCAATATTACACTTTAGTTCTAAAATAGAACTAGACTTAAGACTTCAATTGCAACTCAACATTACACTTTAGTTCTAAAATAGAACTAGACTTAAGACTTCAATTGCAACTCAACATTACACTTTAGTTCTAAAATAGAACTAGACTTAAGACTTCAGTTACAACTCAACATTACACTTTTAGTTCTATAATAGAACTAGACTTGAGACTTCAATTACAACTCGACTCTTTACAAGGCAATTCAAAATTCTCTTCATGGTGCATAATGTTACACGTGCCAATGCACTAGATCAATACATTTATATCATTTGCAATATTAGGAATATCATTTGTTTCTAGCTCATAGGAATTTTATTTTCAACCTAAATTTTGCTAGATGCCTTGACTTTTTCTCATGGCTCACAAGGTTTGACTAGGCTCACAGAGATTGTATGTTCCCCCTGACTTTTGCACTAGTCTGTCTATTCTCACTGAGGTTGTACATTCCCCCTAACTTTTTCACTAGACTGTCTATGCTCACAGAGGTTGTACGTTCCCCCTGACTTTTGCATTAGACTCACATAGCATCTCGTTCGTCCTAACTTTTGGTTTGACTCACAGAGGTTGTACATTCCCCCTGGCTTTTGTCAATGCCTCATAAGACTAGTTGATTCTCCAAATCTCCCTGGCTAGCCTGAGGGTGGCCCATATGGCCTCTCATTGGAGAATGACTGTCGATGTTGCCAAATTTAACAAAGAATTATGGTAGCAAATCAATAGCTAACCAAGGCTAATGCACCAAGAAAGGATAACCAAGACTGATCATAAAGTCCAACCCAGAAAGACCGAAATTACAGGTTGCAGTAACTATAGCTATAGTTGCTCCCCAGACTTGCACACTACTGGATTTCTGTAGTTGCGACTTGTGTGTCTCAAATGAGCTCTAGCTACTTATATTTATACTGCTCTTTCCAGCCTGTCTGGGCCGACTTCTCTTTCTGGAGACTAAAGACTCAATATAAAATATTCTCTTTAGCCGACTTTACTTCTAGGGTTATGTCCAAGTCTTTTAGGGTTCTTCTTGCTTCCTGGAATATTCTAATCTCATCAAAGGTCACAAGTGGAGGTTAATACCTCCCGCAGCTATCACAATATCAACATGTCATTTAAAGAAGCAACCGTCTTTCCTCTAGCTCTTCAAACTACCCAGGAAGGTTTTGACAGAGTAAATTTTCAAAGGGGTCAGACTGTGTTCATTGTAGGTGGAGCAGGAGGTGTTGGTAGCTGGGCTATTCAGGTAAAAGTGAATACTATTTTTTGCCTTCAAAAACCTCTCATAATCTTGTTCATCTGCAAAATGATGATGTCAAAAGTTGTAATAATATGTGCGTTGTTCATCTTGCCAAGTATGTGTATGGAGCTTCAAAAATAGCAACTACTACAAGCACTAAGAAGGTGGATTTTGTGAGACAATTAGGAGTTGACACGGTGCTTGATTATACCCAGGAAAGCTATGATCAAATACCACAAAATTTTGACTTTGTTTTTGACACAATTGGTAGATTCCAGTGGCTTTTTTTCTTTCTTTTTAATGTTTCCTCATTTTCTATAAACTTGCCACTTACTTCTTTTTAGTAGTGCGGGTGCCTAATAATCATAGAGTTAGTTTGAGACTTACCTTTCCATCTCAAATTCGAAATCATTGTCTTTTTAAATTATTGCAGTTTCAGTCTCGCCTTTTACACAAAATGATGATGGTGTGAAGAAGTTTAACTCAAATTTGTGCTATTTTGCAAGCTGTGATAATAAAGTTGTGCAGATCATTGTTGAAGATAAGCTTGATGCTCAGCCTACCCTGCAGTCATCAAATCATACACAATAGTGAAATAAATGCCCTACATCTTGTTTTGACTTTCACCCAGGACAATTGTTGATCCTACTAAATAGATTTTAACTAGTCATCTAATCTTTAATGCATGTGGTTGTAGTGGTTAGGATATTTTCTAGCTTTGTTTTATATAAGTAGTAGACGTCTATTCATTTTATATAGAGAGAAGAATATAGATAGAAAGAATTTTTGAACAGAGGAAGAATAGCAAGTGCAACGACACTGATTGTAATTGAACACTTTTGGCAATATAAATCTGGTTTTTCTTTTTGCATATACAACACTCTGGTATACTCTAGTTTTTTTTTCTCTCTGTTTTCTGCAAACTCTGTTTCCTGCAAACTCTATTTCTTCCCCACATATTGGTAACAGAGTAGGTTTTAGGAGGTTTTTTTCTTTATATTGTTGCTCTATAAGATGGCTAGCAACAACAGCATGTGGCAGCAAGTACCACAACTTGATGGAAAAAATTATGATGTCTGGTGCATCAAGATGAAGACCATTTTCTGCTCTCAAGAGTTGTGGGAGCTTGTTGAAAATGGCTTCCCTGAGTCTATAGACCAGGCTGCATTCAATGCACTCACTTAAGCTAAAAGGAACACACTGAAGGAGAACAAGAAGAAGGATGCCAAGGCTCTTTAATTTATACAAACAACTATGGGAGACTCCATTTTTCCAAGGATAGCAGCAGCTATAAAATCCAAGCAAGCATGGGAGTCTTTGCAAAATGCATACCAAGGCAGCAACAAGGTAAAGCTTGTCAAGTTACAATTGTTAAGAAGAGATATTGGTGTTGGCGTCAGAAGTCACTCCTGGATTGCAGCAGGAGCAGAGCCTAGCGCCCATCAGTTTAAATGTCACGATTTGTTGATAAAGGGTGATGAATGGAAGTAAACTCAGAACAATATCGTTCTAACTCAGAAAACTGGGTTGGAACAGCTAAGATAGGTGAGGTCTTGATCTAATTTAAGCCAGTGATTTTGCATAGTAGTGAGTAAGTGGAGGGAAAAACAAAGGAAATAAAGTCCGCTCTAGACATCCGGTCTTCCAGCAGCCTTTAAAAAGGGGAAAAGTCACAAATGTGAGATCCTCTCAGATCTGAGAAACTTCAAGAAAATTAAGATGCTGCAAAACTAATATAATCAAACATACGTTATATAGTCATTACAACACCTGACTGGATCATCCATGCTCGGGCTCTTAAGATTCAAAGGAAAAAGGGGAGGAAGATGTTGGCTTCCATTAAACAAGAAGTCTCAAATATCAATCTACAACCATGGAACTAGAGGCTTCGTTAAAGCTTTACAATTGGGATCTTAGCTCTCCCATCCATGCTTACAAAAATACAAAAGCTAAGTATATATACTCAGAGTAACTCGCCACCTTGGCAGCAGGAGGGTAGTTGAAACATTAAAATCCAACCTAGCGTGTGCAGGCTCCTCTAGTCAGACGAGGACATCAGATTGGCATGGCTTCTTAGGAGAACATGCACACAGGATGATCTTGGGCAGACTGCCTGCCAGAACTTCCATGCCTTACATTTAAGGAGTGAGGCGAGGTTTCAACCACCTCCTCCTACCTTTATTTACCTCTAGCAGGGATCAGGATCGAGGCCAAGTTGAATTGGCACCTGGAGAACGCGGCGATGCTTCCTGCAGCTAAACCTAGCGCTTCAACCCTTTAACCAGCTCTTTCTATCACCCCAAGTGACCACGGACCGTGACCCTGTGCCTATCTTCAAAAGCGCTTTTCGCATTTCGCGTTTCGGCGATTCCAGATGTAGTGGAAGAGAGACCCCCTGTCTTTTGAAGTCTCGGTAGTCTAAATGTTGAAACGGCTAATCATTTCGCGTTTTGGGGTTTCCCGATGCTATGGAAGAGAGACCCCCTATCTTTTGAAGTCCCCGTAGCCGAAATGTCGAAACGGCTAATCGTTTCGCGTTTCGGGGTTTCCCAATGCAATGGAAGATAGACCCCCTATCTTTTTGAAGTCTCGATAGCCGAAATTGCGACCGAGCCTGATCAGGCGCCATGTGTCCCGACTGGATCGGATGACCACGATCATTTCGTGACTGTGGCCATAAGAGATGAGCCCATTCGCTAAACCCCATGCATCTCCATGACTCAAGCTTACCCGATGACCATCGATCTTCTCCATCTATGGATCGTCGCCATTGAAAAAAAAATGCCCGCTCGCTTGATTTTAAGCCCGAAATGGACTTCTTCCGTCTGTTGCGCTTGGCGCTCATGACTGCGGCCTTTGAATAAAACGCATTTGATGGGTTTTTAAACCCCATTTCTACGCATTTACACCAAGGGCCTGAAATCGGAGAAACATACCCCCCTCGCAAGAATTGACGCTAACATTAGGCTCCATGGGGGATAGAGTCATCCCTACGATGCTCTAAGAACTCCTTTTGCAGTTCCAGTTGCTTTATGTTGGGCTATGGAGTCGAGATCAAAACACCCTGCTTAAAAATACATGTCGATAAGTGAAAATAAAAGATAAACACACTTGCTCCAAGGAGCTTATTTATGTTCAGTCTTAAACTAATAAATTCCTTTACATGGGGCTAGGTGAAAGCAAACTTCCACCATAGCCAATCAAGCAACTTCCTGAATAGAAGCTCCTTCCTTTTGTCGATGATCACAAACAGATGGTGTAACCGTGACAGCAGAATGGTTACACTCTTCAACTCCTCCTTACAGGCTGAAGTCGAGATGAAATAGGGCGGCTCCAAATTGTGAAGGAAATACAACTCCATGTATTCCTTCACAGGCTCATAGGACCAGTGGAAAACGCCAGAAAATGGGTGACATGCAGCCTCCTTTGCTACATAGTTGTTCACGTGTGGCTGCATATCTTTGGTAAGCACAGGTGGGTGGATAGCTGATGTAGGCCGACTGATCTCAGGCGGTGGCTGCTCGCTAACTGGCTCTGTGTTGATTAAGGTTGGTTGTCATTGATGTCAACCCTTGAAGAAAGCCCCGTAGCACAAAGGTTTGGGTAATGGACCCAATAGTGTTTGATGTAAATATGACTCATTATTTTTTTTGTCATGGTTGATGTTGGAGCCGCCCTTGTTTTTCACCTCGCGCAATTTTCAATGTTTGATACTTAAGATCTAAAGTTGTTTTTCTTCTCCTTCCGAGATCATAAAACTCTGAAATTTTGTCGCCTAAATAGCAATACTTTTTCATTTTCAAAAAAGATCCATTTTTCGCAAGTATGTTTGCCCTTTTGTTTTATTTTTGGATATCGCGAGTCAGACACTTTAATTTTTGAATTCACAAATCCCGAGTCGCGAAACTGCGAACTCGTTTTTCAATTTTTCACCCAAGGCATTGACTAGGGTAAAACTTTTAAACTCATGAGTATGCATTTTCGGGAATTCGTGCCTCGGCATGCGTCGAACCTAAGTTTTTATTTTTACAGCCCCGAGAGCCGAGGACGCGATAACTTTGTGATAACCTTGGTGAAATCCTTTATCAACCTTTATCATACCTTCGGATGCCTTGACACTGTACTTTAAAGCCTTAAGTACAGACTCAAGAACAACATCTTTCTGGCGCCGCTGCCGGGGAACGAAGTTACAAAATCTTTTCCCTGGGAAAACGACAAACTATTTCGTTGATAGTGTTACTCTTTGATAGTGAACATAGAGTGCACACAGTTTTAAGGCTTTTTTAAAAAATCTTTCACTTGGCGACTCCACTGAAACACAAACTGGCATCTGGTAGAAAGCATACCAGACAGAACCTGGGTGGCAAGCTGATTGTGCCTGTTAATAATCCTGAGAAAATTTTAAAAGCGAGAGGCTCGTTTGAGGCAACTGCTTCAGTTAATAAACCCAAAAACCCACTTGTAAAGACTAAATGCCCATCAGAACCTCTTACTTCCTACAGCCCTCTGTCTGATACCAAAGATCTGGAAACAGACTACTCAGAATTTAGGAGTGAGCCACATCAAACTTTCCCATCTATAAACAAGGGAAAAGGTCCTTTGGAAAGATCGTTATCATTTGACATACCATCCTTTCTTCATCAGAACTTCCCAGTTTCACCTGATTCAAAAAAGTGTGTTACGCCCCCATTTCCTACTCCCAA
This sequence comes from Picea engelmannii, assembly GCA_009831015.1. Classification (NCBI taxonomy): domain Eukaryota; kingdom Viridiplantae; phylum Streptophyta; class Pinopsida; order Pinales; family Pinaceae; genus Picea; species Picea engelmannii. The sequence continues at coordinate 409,251 of ML804048.1, forward strand.
GTCGATGGCTGGCGTCGGAGGAGGAGGTGGAGGAAAACCGAATGTCCCTCCTCCAGGAGTATTTGCAAAAGTAGCGGTGAGATACGCTCCCCTAGTTTTACCTGCTCACCTCCATGATTTACCTGACAACTACATCAAAAATCTTCCTAAATTCACTAGGGAGGGAGATCTAACCGCAGTCGAGCATATAAACTTCTTTGACCAGTTCACAGACATCTGTGGTATTGAGCACGAGGATGTCTATTCGAGACTACTTGTACACACCTTCGAAGGACAGGTCCGAACTTGGTTTCGGAGTCTTCCTGCAGCTTCTATTCAGACATATAACGCCTTGGAAGACGCTTTCCTCAGACAATGGGGAGAGTGAAAGGATCACTTATACTACCTTACCGAGTTTGGGTCTCTAAAGAAAAAGAACTTAGAAACAGTTATGGAATTTATTTTGAGATTTAACAAACTGTATAATAAAATTCCAGCCGTTGTTAAACCTTTCGAACCCTCAGCCAAAGTAACCTTTGCGAGAGCTTTCGAACCTGATTTTGCATTGCTTTTATGAGAAAGGAGAGGAGATACCCTAAATAGAATGCAAGACGATGTTGTCGAAATAGAATCTAATATGATGGCTTCAGGTAAGTTGAAGGCTAAAGTAGAAACAGCCAACCGCGATAATAGACGCTATAGGGAACCAGCAGGTCCTTCCGGGTCAAATAGATACACTGACGACAGAGTGGATGATATGGCCCGAATAATTAAAGATTTGTCTAACAAAATCTCTAGGATGGAGTTGGATCAGGCTAAAGCTGATTCTCCTAACAAAATGGACTTCAGGAGAAACCCAAATCCCCAAAATCAACAGAGGCAAATAAAGAATGAAGATCAAAAAATACAAGCTTCACTAAAAAACGAAAATTTTATAGGAGCAAGTGACCTCCAAGATTTCGGAGATTTAGAAGAAGAAGTTGCATGTTTCGGTGATGAGTGTTCGCAGCCATTTCTAACTAGGGAAGACTATGAGAAATCCTTAAATACTCCTCAACCGTCTAATGAAGAAGAAGAAGATAATCATACTGACCTCTGTGTATCTCAACCAGAAACAGAAATGATAGTGGCTGATTTTCAACCCAGATACAATCTGAGGTCAAAAAATAAACCCACTTCAACTAACCAACCTAAGAAAATCCTGCCAAGGGGTCAATCACATGAACCTCCTTTGTAAGAGACATTGCTACCCAGCAATAAAGTCAAGATAACAAAGACTCAAGAGTCTGAGGTAAAAAAAGTTGAAACCCAAACAAAGGAAACGAGGCCGATAGATAAAGTTACATCTGCGACTAAGGTCACGAGTGATAAAGCGATCCAGACAAACAACTCGGAAGAAAAAAGCTCGGAAGTCTTAACCAAAGAAACGGACAAGGCCAATACATCTTACAATTTTGAAAACAAATTAAATAAAATTAAGATACCGATTCCTTTGGTAGAATTAGCAAAAAACCCCACTTATCGGAAGCAAATTGCCAAAGTGATGGGCGTTTATGA
>ML804049.1:9180-19384 GCA_009831015.1 Picea engelmannii
TAAGATGAAAAGGTGATAGTATGAGGGGAACGGACGATGGTTCTTCAAACCCCCTTTGGTGGCTAACCAAAACCCATGAATACCAACTTGCTAAGCTACCCAATCAATCACCCCAACAATGGTCAAGTAGATTAGTGTAAGATCCAAGCAGTTATCTGAAATTAAAGAGATCTAATGCATACATAAGAAGGTTATAATGATCAAATGTGACACATACCATGATACCTCGGACCAATTACCTCATGGAGCAAGAGCCTTTTCTGATGCAAGGCCAGACCGGTAGTGATGGAGGCTGGTACTGTTGGCAGGACAAGTCTGGCTGAGAAGAAGAAAAGATGGGCCCTCAAGGGCCATGCTCAAGTTAATCTGCTCTCGTACTCCATGTCTAGGACCATGTGGGCCTTGAGACATGATCTCCTAGTTATCCCTAGATATCGGGGATAACAGGTACTAGGAAGGAGAGGATGATCTTGCTGTTGCAAGAAAGTGAGTTATGAGATATTGTTGAGAACTCCACAACAAACCCAGTGAATGTACCCACAGATGTTACTCTTCTAACAAATTACACCAAGAAGAGTATCAAGGCTAAAAAATTTATCCTTGATGCCATCAATGACCATTTGATTTCTCATGTGACAGGGAAGGTAAATGCCTATGAGATGTGGGAGTCCTTGACAAAGTTGTATCAGAGTACAAATAAGAACCGAAAGATGGTTTTGAGAGAAAAACTGAAAAGCATTAAAATGACCAAGGCTGAAAATGTGGTCACATATCTTACCAGGTGGACATAGGTAAGAGATGAACTTGGAGCTGTTGGGGAGGCCATTGCTGACAGTGAACTTGTGAGGACAACATTGAATGGAGTTTCCAAACAATGGACTGTTTTTGTTGAGGGCATTGTGGCTAGGGAGAACCTTTCCAAGTGAGAACGTCTTTGGGATGATTTTGTTCAGGTGAAGACCCAGAGAGGTTATGTGCATGGCAGTTCATCTATAGGTCATGATGAGAAGAATGTGGCTCTTGCTGCCAACAACAAGAAGAAATTCAAAAGGGGTCCAAAGGGAGGAAACAAACTAAAGGGTGAAGGCAAGAAGGACATGAGCAAATTCAAGTGCATTGCATGTGACAAGTTTGGTCACTATGCATGACAATGTTCTAATAAGAAGAAGAAGCAGACAACAACTTCAACAGAGGTGGAGGAGTTCTCTGCCAAGTTCAATAAGGAGTTTTCCTTGGTGGTATGTCTTTCCACTAGAGCCACTCATTCCAATGTGTGGTATATTGACAATGATGCCCCCCGCCATATTACAGGTGTTCGTGAGCAGTTGACAGATCTTACACAGATTGGTGATCTTGAGGTAGTGCTTGGAGACGACCGGGTGGTCAAGGGAGTTGGTAGTGGGACAATACCATTTTAGAGGGAGTCTCTACCTCCCATGTTGTTGAGAGAGGTCCTATATGTTCCTGCCTTGAAGAAGAACTTGATTTCAATTTCTGCTATTGAGGAGAGGGGTTATGAGGTGTTGTTTCGTGATGGACAAGTGCTCCTATTTCCCAAGGGGTCCAGTATCACTTCGACCAAAGTGATTGGGTCTCGACATGAGAAGCTGTACAAGCTCATGTTTCAGCCAACGAGTGCATTATTTCATTCTACCAACAACAATGATCTTTGTGAGCTATGGAACATGAGGATGGCCCATTTGCATCATGGGGCTTTGAGGATACTGAGGGAGATTGTGACTGGAGTTCCGGAGTTCAGTACAGAGCACCGAGAGTTGTGTAAGGGGTGTGCTTTGGGAAAGTACACCAAGACTGTTTTTCTAAGCAGTGACAACAGAGCAACATATATACTTGATCTTACTCATTCTGACATATTTGGTCCGATGTCTTTTGCATCTTTGACTGGTTGTTTATACTATGTCATATTCATTGATGACTTCTCTCGAAAGTCTTGGATTTTCTTCATGAAGACCAAAGGACAAGTCTTCAATCGATTCCAAGAGTTCAAAGCTCTTGTGGAGAACCAGACTGGTAGGAAAATCAGAATTCTGAGGATAGAGAATGGGGGTGAGTATTACCTCCAAGGAGTTTATTGACTTCTGTGCAAGAGAGGGCATCGAGAGAGAGTTGACTGTTCCTTACAACCCACAACATAGTGGGGTTGCTGAGAGGAAGAACATGGCCATAGTTGGGGCTGCGAGAGCCATGTTGCATGATCAGGGGCTGCCACTTTTTCTTTGGGCCGAGGCATGTTATACTGCAGTTTATCTGCAGAACAAGATTCCACAAAGAGCATTGGGGGACAAGACTCCTGAGGAGGCTTTCTCTGGGAAGAAGCCTGATGTTAGGCACTTTAGGATTTTTGGGTGCCTTACATATTCACATGTTTCTTTTGAGAAGAAGACAAAGATAGAACCCATGATAGAGAAGGGGATCTTTGTTGGGTATAGTGAGACTTTCCGCATATACATCTCTTCATTGAGGAAGACAATTTTGAGAAGGGATGTGAGATTTGAGGAGGATGGAGCCTTTAAGAAGTCACGAGGGACTAAGAGGGGTGAGCAGTCATGACCTCAGTTTCAGGTGAGTCCATAACAGACTTTAGTGACACAAAGTTCAGGTCCACCAGTTTCGGTGATGACTGGACCATAGGTTATAGGGCCACATATGTTAGGATCACATGTTACTGGTCCACATATTTCAAGATTGAGTTCTTCAGATTATACTTCAGGTTCACAATCTTCAGGTGATGGGGTTGAGCAGGGAGAGTCCTCTCCACGTGACACTACTTCAGAGAGGAGGAAGCCCAAGTGGCTTCATGACACTTTGAGGGAGGCACAGGGTTCAGTGGGGAATCCCAGGCAGGTTGTGAGGGAGAGTAAACCTCCTGAGAGATTTTGCAACTACATTGCGATGGTGAGCAACATCAGGGAGTTTGAGCCTTCCACTTTCGAGGAGGCTGCTGGCAGACAGGTTTGGAGAGATGCCATGATGGAAGAGTACAATTCCATCATGAAGAATGATGTTTGGGAGATTGTTCCTAGACCTGAGGGGAAGTCAGTGGTGACTTCCAGGTAGCTCTACAAACTCAAGTATGTTGTTGAAGGCAACATTGAGAAGTACAAAGCTCGTTTTGTGGCTCGGGGGTTCTCACAGGTTGAGGGAGTTGACTATGATGAGACCTTCGCTCCGGTTGCTAGATATACCTCGATCAGGTCAATGATCTCTATTGTAGCAGAGATGGGTTGGAAGATCCATCAAATGGATGTGAAGACTGCATTTCTGAATGGTCTCATACATGAGGAGGTGTACATTGAGCATCCATTGGGCTTTGAGGTGCATGGGAGAGAGTCTCATGTGTGCAGACTGAAGAAGGCATTGTATGGGATGCAACAAGCTCCTAGAGCTTGGCATTCTAGGATTGATGCCTACTTGGAACAGTTGGGCTTTGAGAAGAGTGAGGTGGATCTCAACCTATACTTCATTGTGGTTGGAGAGGATCCTCTCACACTATTGCTATATGCTGATGATCTTTTCATTACAGGGGCTGAGAGACTCATCACTAGCTGCAAGGAGAGTCTTGCTTCAGAGTTTGAGATGACTGATATTGGATTGATGCATTATTATTTGGGATTGGAGGTTTGGCAGGAGCCTGGACACTGTTGATTTTTCAATAAGCTAGGTTAAGCATGTAGTTCATTTCAATTTTGCATTTGTCTTAACTATAAACAATAATGTTGCAACAACCAAGATCACAAGAAGAAACACCATGCACAAGAACACAAGAAGTATCTTGGGAAACCCTTCTCAACAAGGGAAGAAAACCCAGCCAAATCCTTTGCTATATTCTTCAAGAGAAAGACCTTCACCACCAATAAGACTTAACACACAAGAGGGTGCTAAAACCCTAGAAGACTAGTGCCCAAGAGAGGTGCACACTTTTCCCAAGAAAATGTACTTGCTGAAATTTCCAAACTTGTGTGTTGGATATGATTCCACAATGGGGAATCTACCTTTACTTATACTAAATTGGACTTGTCAACATAAGTGTCTATTGGCACAACAAGGCCGACCTCACTATCTTATAATATAATTAATATTAACCAAATTAATTATCTTTTACATTAATTACTAATCACATTAAGGTGGGGCCGACTTGTACCCTTTACATTACAATTAGGGTTACATGCATGTCTGACTCTTGGACAATATAGTAAGGGATCTTATACACTCACTAGTGCTCATCCACTAGGGGCACATCCATAGGGATGTCCATATCTCTGGCTCACTGCATTACACAGAAGAACCACTTGACACGTTCACATGTGCTCGTCCACATGCACGTCTACTCAACAGATCTTCTTTTCCACTGCATTACATAGGAGAGTCATCTGGAGTTTCTCGTCAACTCTTTTGCTCAGAGGAGGCTAATACATCATCTTCATTTATGTTCTCATGATGATGCACCCAGCACTTTGGGATTTCACATGTTCACCTTGTGCTCAACCACATGCACATCCAACTCAGCAGATCGCCTTTCCCACAGGAGAATCATCTGGAGTTCTTCTCAACTCTCTGAATGGAGGAGGTCATCTCTACGTTCCAGCTCTGTCTCAGATATGAACCACATACCCTTCTTAGGGGCTTTCTCTCAAGTTTGTAAGATGGAGAAAGTCTCACATAGCTGCAATGGCCAACATTTCACAGGTTTGTAAGTTGGAGAATGTCTGACATAGCTGCAATCATCAACACTCCCTCTCAGCTAGGGAGGCATTTTCCATCAGGCCAAGTCTCTCACATAAATACTCGATCTTTGTCTTGGAAAGTGGTTTGGTGAAGATATCCGTGATCTGTTCATGAGTAGGAAGATACTGCACATGTATTGTCTTCCTCTGCACCATGTCTTTGATATAGTGATACTTGATTTCAATGTGTTTCGTTTTGTCATGAAACATCGGGTTTTCAGAGAGCTTTACAAAGCTCTGGTTATCACAATGAATAGTAGTAGGATCCATCTCATGATTGAACAAGTCAGTCAGAAGTTTGCGAAGCCACACTGCTTCACGAACTACCACACTCAGTGCAATGTACTCTACCTCTGTGGTGCTTAAAGCCAGAAAGCTTTGTTTTCTGCTACACCAGGAAACCATGGTCGATCCTAAAGTGAAGCAACAATTGGAGGTTCTCTTTTTGTCTACTGCACTTCCTGCCCAATCTGCATCGACATATCCTTGCAAGCTCAAGTCCACATTGGATGCATATCTCAGGCCATAACCAATTGTGCCTCATAAGTATCTCAATACATGTTTTGCAACTATCCAGTGTGTATGTTTCGGTTGGCTCATAAATTGGCTAAGCACATTTACTGCATAGAAAATGTCCGATCTGGTGTTAACCAGATACATCAGAGATCCAATCAACTGTCAGTATAAGTGTGGATCTACATCTCCTGAATCAATATCACTCATTTTCTTTAAATCCATTACCATTGGAGTAGGCATGGATTTGCATTCTGTCATATTGAACTTTTTCAGTATCTCCATAGTATATTTTCCTCGACTTAGGAAAATCTCATCTGTTCTCTGCCATACTTCTAGTCCCAAGAAATAATGCATCAAGCCCAAATCCTTCATTTCAAATTTAACAGTCAATGCTTGTTTGCATTCAACAATGAGTCTCTCTGAACCGGTGAGGAAAAGATCATCCACATGTAAGACCAAAATCAGACACTCATTGCCATCAATGTGATAATATAAGTTTGAATCATCAAAACTTTTGTTGAAGCCCAAACTCATCAGAAATCCATCCATTTTCTCGTACCAAGCACGTGGTGCTTGCTTTAGACCATATAGGGTTTTCTTCAACTTGCATACATGAGATTTTTCGTTGTGTACAATGAAACCTTCTGGCTGCTCAATATAAACTTCTTCCTCAATTTCACCATTGAGAAAAGCTGTCTTTACATCCGTCTGATGTAGCTTCCAACCCATGGAAGCAACTAGTGCAATGATAGATCATATGGAGGTGTATTTGGCTACTGGTACAAAAGTATCATCATAGTCAACTCCCTCTATTTGTGAAAAACCTCTGGCCACAAATCTTGCTTTGTATTTTTCAATGCTTCCATCAACAACATGCTTGATTTTGTAAATCCATTTGGAAGTCACTACGGACTTTCCCTCCGGTCTTGGAACAACATCCCATACATCATTTTTTAATATAGATTGATATTCTTTAGTCATGGCATCTTGCCATACTTGTTCACCTAAAGCTTCTCCATGACAAATTGGCTCTGAGTCAATAATGTGGGTCATGGCTGAAAGGTAGCTTGAGAATCTCTTTGGTCTCTTGCTTTCTCTGTTTGTTCCTTGTGGGGCTCTATGCCCTTATGCTTCTTGTAGAGTTTGTCGGGGCCAAGCATGCCTTTTATGTCCAACTGTAATGTCTCTCAATCTGAGCTTTGAATTCTTGAAATTTTGCACGGACTCCATCCTTGTTCTTTAGAAAGTAAATCCAAGTTTTCCTGGAGTGATCATCTATGAAGAGTACATAGTATAAGTACCCATTTAGAGATGCAACAGTCATTGGTCCACATACGTTTGAATGTATCAAGTCCAAGATTTCCTCGGATCTATTGTCACTGTTTGGAAAGGATCCTTTAACATTTTTTCCATGGGCACAACCTTTGCAAACACCTTTATGATGAATCTGTATCTTTGGTAGACCTGTTACCATTTTCCCTAGAGCTGGAAGAGATCTATAATGAATGTGAGCAAGTCTTCTATGCCATAACTCACTCAAGATGATAGTGTCATGTAATAAGGCTTGGATTGGTTTGATGGTCAATTTGTACAAGATGTTTTCTCAGACACCAATTACCTTGGAAGAGCTTATATGAGAGTCTTTGTGCCATGCAAGAACTCTTCCTTCTGAGAAACTAATTTTGTAGACTTTGTCTTCCAAGGCCGAAATAGAGACAAGGTTTCTCTTCATTCCGAGTACATATAGTACTTCTTCTAATTTACGCTGCATATATGAATCTAGTTGGAAGGTAGAAGTTCCAACTCCTCTCACATTATATCTGACATCATCTCCAAGAACAACATGTAGATGTGTCTCTTTCTCAACAAAATGTGTTAGATGATTTCTAAGACCGGTCATGTGCCTCGAGGCACCACTATCAATTAGCCAAGCGTTGTCATTGATATGGACCATACCTGAGAGTGCTGAGATGTTGATGTCTTCATTTCTTTGAGGTCTTGTCTTCCTGGAACTAAGCTTGCTTGAATCATCAAGCTTGCCTCCCATCATGATTTTGCTCTTCTTCACAAACCCTTGTCAACTAGGCTAGAAAACCTAACGGCTAGGCTAGGCTATCACTTTTAGGTTTTGCTGGGCTTGTCACTACCAACAATAATCCTTGAGAAATATGATAGCCCTGGTAAGATGAAGAGCTTCTTCAATGAGTTGTAGAAATACAATTTTGAACTTTTTTGTAGAAATTGGCGAAACCCTAGAAACCTTAGGGCCAAAAGATCAAAATGATTGGAAATGCAATCTGAGACTTGCTGGAGGTGCACTGAAGGAGGCCGTACACACCTATGTCCTTTTTAGCCCCAACGTCAAAGTTTTAAGTGCTAAAAACCCTCAGAAGAGTAGGCCGTACGGAATTTCTGGAAACCCTAGGAGTGCCGTATGGTTTCTATAGAAGTGAGAGAGAATGGATGGAAAGTGTTTGTGCAATGGGATCTTCAAGACCTATGCTCTGATACCATGTTGATTTTTCAATAAGCTAGGTTAAGCATGTAGTTCATTTCAATTTTGCATTTGTCTTAACCATAAACAATAATGTTGTAGCAACCAAGATCATAAGAAGAAACACCATGCACAAGAACACAAGAAGTATCTTGGGAAACCCTTTTCAACAAGGGAAGAAAACCCAACCAAATCCTTTGCTATATTCTTCAAGAGAAGACCTTCACCACCAATAAAAATTAGCACACAAGAGGGTGCTCAAACCCTAGAAGACTAGTGCCCAAGAGAGGTGCACACTTTTCCCAAGAAGATGTACTTGCTGAAATTTCCAAACTTGTGTGTTGGATATGATTCCACAATGGGGAATCTACCTTTACTTTTATTAAACTGGAGTTGTCAACAGTAGTGTCTATTGGTACAACAGGGTCAACCTCACTAGCTTATAATATAATTAATATTAACCAAATTAATTATCTTTTACATTAATTACTAATCACATTAAGGTGGGGCCGACCTATACCATTTACATTACAATTAGGGTTATAGGCAGGTATGACTCTTGGAAATATAGCAAGGGATCTGATACACCCACTAGTGCTCATCCACTAGGGGCACATCCATAACATAGTTACCAACTTAATGAGAATTGTGACCTCAAAACGAGAACTCTGGCCCAAAAAACCCACATTTTTGCATAAAAAACATGAAAATCAACCCCCAAATGAAAATCACTATTTTTTCAAACAGGGTCAAATTACAACATTTTTCAAAGGTGGCCTTCAAAACTCATAGCTAATTACAACCTAATTGAAACCGTGGTTTTGACAATAGATCCCTATGCCAAAAAAAACCCAAAATTGGATACAAAATGATCACTTTAAAGTTTATTTATTAATTTTTTTTTTTTTTAAATTTATATTGAAAAATAAATAAATAAAAATAAAAATAAAAATTGCAATTTGTAATGAAGCAAAAAAACACATTTATAAAAATATCCAAAACCCAAATTAAACAAAAAAGAAAAACATTAAAAAAAGGGGTGGAAAAAAGAAACCTAAAAAATAAAAGAAAAAAATTTAAAATTTCTTAAAAAAAAACAGTGATATAAAAAAATGGTTTATATTTTTAAAAACTAATAAGGAAAAAAACACTTGAAACCTAAAAAAAAAACTTAAAAAATAAAATAAAATTAGAAAACACTAAAAAATCACTAAAAAAAACTTAAAAAAAAACAAAAATTTAAACAAAATATTAAAAAAGTTATAAAATTAAAATAAAAAAATAAAAAAGGGAAAAAACCCTAAACTAAAGAAATATTAATGTTTAATAAATTATAATTTTAAAATAAACTTAAAAAAAAAATACAAAATATATAGAAAAATATTCAACAAATATTAAAATGCTTAACAAATTTTAATATTACAAAATATATAGAAAAATATTTAGCAAATATTAAAATGTTTAACAAATTTTAATATTAAAATAAATTAAAGTCAAAACCAATTAATTCATATATAAATGTTTCATCAATATACAATTTTTAATCTAAGATTTATAGAAAACTAATTATTAAAATAAAATTATACATAAATAAATGCAATTTTTTATAAAAAAACATTTCACCAAAACTACATTTTAAAAATTAATTATTATTATGTTTAACATATTTTATTTTCAAAGTGAATTTTAATTAAATTAGAAATTTCAATTTAGAAAATAAATTTTAATTAAATTAGAAATTTCAATTTAGAAAATAAATTTTAATTAAATTAGAAATTTTAATTTCAAATTCCATGTAGTCTAAAAAAAATCTAATATTTATTAAATTTTAATTTCAAAGTGCATAAAACACTTTATAGAATACGAATATTAAGATATTTGAATAACAACATGCCCCCTTTGAAATATATAGTTTCTAAAAAAAATTATATATCATTTCTATATTACAAAAAAATAAAAAAAATAAAAAATAAAAATAATTTTATAATCTATATATATATAGAGTTTATATATATTATATAAACTATATATATAGTTTATATATATTATATAAACTATATATAATTTATATAATACACATAAACACACATATATGGAATAAACGTAAATAGAGGGACTCATTTGAAAAAACCAATTGAAGAAAAGAGAGGGGATACGATCCAGCCACAGGTCACATCCCTATGACTAACTTGGTTGTGGCCATGTCTCCCGAGGACTGTAACACGGGTAGCATCATACATAAGTAGAGGCGTAAGGAGTTTATTGAGAAATGGAACTGAGAGCACGGGGGCGATGTCGGGCATCTCCCTAGCCCCCGCGGGTTAGGTTCTGGTCCCGTGGAGACCATGACCTAGCCCGCGGGGGCGGGGGCTGGGGCTATGCCCGCCCCCGTGCTCTCACTTCCATATATACATGTATTATATAAACTATATATATAGTTTATATAATA
>ML804049.1:19921-31790 GCA_009831015.1 Picea engelmannii
AATTGTTTTGTTTTTCTTAGTTTTTAAGTTTTTAATTTATCAATTATTATTTTTAATTATATTTGTTTTTTAAATATTCAAAAATAGTGTTATTTTAGTACAATTATTTTCTATGTATTGAAGTAACGATGAACAATATGTTAACAATGATGTTTTTTACTACATTTTAAAAGTATGGAACAATAAATCAATTAAGGAGACAAAATTACATGAAAAAACATAATTTCAAAAAATAAATGGAAAAAAATATTTATAAGATTGAAAGGAGCATGGAAAAATTACTAAAAACATCGTTGAATAAAAAATAAAAAATAAAAATAAAAAAAATTAGAAAAAAATCGAAAAGATATGAAAGACAAGCATTTAAAAAAATAATGTGGAAATATTGTGGATTGAAAAATTTAAAATATAAAAAAACCATCTAAAAAGGGAGGGGGGTGCTACTAGTAGCACCATTTTTAAAAACAGGGTAAAAAACTTGACCCCCCAAAAAACGAGAACTCTGTAGAGTTCTCGTTAAGTTGGTAACTATGTTCCATAGGGATGTCCATATCTCTGGCTCAATGCATTACACAGAAGAACTACTTCTTCACACGTTCACCTGTGCTCCTCCACATGCACGTCCACTCAACATATCTTCTTTTCCACTGCGTTACACAGGAGAGCCATCTTGAGTTTCTCATCAACTATTCTGCTCAGAGGAGGATAATACATCATCTTCATTTTTGTTCTCATGACGATGCACCCAACACTTTGAGATTTCACATGTTCACCTTGTGCTCAGCCACATGCACATCCAACTCAACAGATCACCTTTCCCATAGGAGAATCATCTAGAGTTCTTCTCAACTCTCTGAATGGAGGGGGTCATCTCTACGTTCCAACTCTGTCTCAGATAGGAACCACGTACCCTTCTTAGGGGCTTTCTCTCAGGTTTGTAAATTGGAGAAAGTCTCACATAGCTGCAATAGTCAACATCTCACAAGTTTGTAAGCTGTAGAATGTCTCACATAGCTGAAATCATCAACAAACACATCTTCCCGGGACATGAGAAGTATGCTTGTGACATTCTGAGGAGATTCCAGATGGAGGATTGTAGGCCCATGACTACACCCATGATTACTAACTGGAAGAAGCTTCATACTTCCGAGTCACAACTGGTTGATTCCACTTTATATCATCAGTTGATCGGTTCATTGATGTTTTTGGTCAATACCAGATTGGATATTTGTTTTGCTGTCAACACTCTTAGTCAGTTCATGGTGGAGCCTAGGAGAGTGCATTGGGTGGTAGCAAAACATGTGCTCATGTATCTATTGATGATTACAGCTATGTGAGACATTCTCCAACTTACAAACCTGTGAGATGTGGATCATTGCAGCTACGTGAGTCTTTCTCCAGCGCACAAACCTTAGAGAAAGCTCCTAAGAAGGGTACGTGGTTCCTACCTGAGACAGAGCTGGAACGTAGAGATGACCTCCTCCATTTAGAGAGTTGAGAAGAACTCCAGATGATTATCCAGTGGGAAAGGTGATTTGTTGAGTTAGACGTGCTTGTGGCTGAGCACAAGGTGAACATGTGAAATCCCAAAGAGCTGGGTGCATTGTCATGTGAACATAAATGAAGATGATGTATTAGTCTCCTCTGAGCAACAGAGTTGACGAGAAACTCCAAATGCTTCTCTTGTGTGAGGCAGTGGGAAAGAAGATCTGTAGAGTGGACATGCATGTGGCCGAGCACAATTGAACGTGTGAAGATCTGGTTCTTTTATGTATTGCAGTGAGCCATAGACATGGACCTCCTTATGGATGTGCCCCTAGTGTATGGACAGTAGTGGGTGTATCAAATCCCTTGCTATATTGTTCAAGAGTCAGGCCTGCCTGTAACCCTAATTGTAATGTAAAGGGTACAGGTTGGCCCCACCTTAATGTCACTGATAATTAATGTAAAAGATAATTAATCTGGTTAATATTAATTGTATTATAAGTTAAGTGAGGTCGGCCCTATTGTGCCAATAAACACTTATGTTGACAGGTTTAGGTTAGTATAAGTAAGGTAAATTCCCCATTGAAGAAATATATCCTTCATGTGAGTTTGGAAATTTCAGCAAGTACACTTCTTTGGGAAAAGTGCGCACCTCTCTTGGGCGCTAGAGTTCTAGGGTTTGAGCACCCTCTTGTGTGCTAGGGTTTATCTTGGTGGTGAAGGTCTTTCTCTTGAGGAATATAACAAAGGATTTGGCTGGGTTTTCTTCCCTTGTTGAGAAGGGTTTCCTATGATACTTCTTGTGTTGTTGTGCATGGTGCTTCTTCTTGTGATCTTGGTTGCTGCAACATTTATGGTTATGGTTATGGTTAAATGGTAAAAATGGAATGAACTTCATGCTTAACCTAGCTTATTTAAAAATCAACATGGTATCAGAGGATAGGTTTTGAAAGAATCCATTACACAAGCATCCACCAAGTCTCCTCTCACCTCTTGTAGAACCGTACGACCCATCTAGGGTTTCCAGAAAAATCCGTACGACCCTCCTTTATGAAGTGTTTCAACCATTAATACTTGAAAGTTGGGGCTAATTTTGGCATGGGAGAGTACGGCCTCCTCCAACGCACCTCCAGAGACTCTCAGAGTGAAATTCTTAGCATTTTGAAATTTTGGCCCTAGGGTTTCTAGGGTTTCGCTAATTTCTGCAGAAATTTCAGTATTAGGGTTTCTACAATCTCATTGAAGGAGCTCTTCAGCTCACTAGTGTTCTCCTATCTTTCAAAGGCTTATTGTTGGCAGTCATAAGTCCAACAAAACCTAAAAGTGCTAGCCTAGCCTAGCCGTTAGGTTTTCTAGCCCAATTGACAAAGGGCTGTGAAGAATATAAAATTATGATGAACAAAACTATGATGGAAGATAAACTTGATGGATCAAGCAACTTCAAGTTCCTGGAAGACAAGACTTCAAATGAAGACTTATTGTGGGTGATACAAAAATGTGTCACTGTTACATACCTCCTTCATGAAGATGTTAGAGGACAAAGATCATCCATTTTCCATTGGAGAAATCATATCAGCACCCTCAGGTATGCATTTGTATATATATTATTTGTATCATTGTCATGAGGGTAATTGCAGGACGAAGGAACCTTTTGCTGAAGTCTTGGATCCAGAGGGATCTCAGTGCATTCAGAGGAACAACACACTGGAAGTGAAGAATCTAGGTTTGATTGTTGTAATTGCCATTCCTTTAACTATATTCCTAAAGTTTGCTACATTACAAGTAGGTGTTGTAACCCTGACAACAATCCTTAAATTGTTTTGATTTAGAGATGTACTCATTATTCTCCTTTAGGAGATATTCTTGTTTTGGTTCCTCTTGTTTTTTCTTGTTCCAGATAGGTTAAGAACAAAGGAATATGCTTAACCTTCAGAGGGAGTCACTTGACTCAGAGGGATTCAAAAATATTTGAGAAAGAGGAAAGAACCATCCTTGAGACAATCAATGCAATAATGCACGATCATAATCTTTCTATGATTCCATGGGCAGAAGCATGCATGACACATTATATGTTCAAAACAAGAGTTTTCACCAGAGTGAAGCCTGAGATTGAACACTTCAGGTTATTTGGGTGCCCAGTGTATTTTCATGTATCCGAAGAGAAGAAGTCCAAGCTAGATCCTTCAGAAAGAAAGGATACAATGAATCTTCAAAAACATTCTAGATCGACATCCCTGGTTAGAGACAGATTGAGACAAGAAGAGACATTGTCCTTAAAGAAGAGATAGTCTTTCAAAAATCCAGAGAATCTCAGATGGAGATTAACAGTAAGACAATACCTTCTCCCCCTTCAACAGTTTAGAGGGAGACATACATTATTCCAGTTGATCCAGTTGATATGTTCAAAGATATTGCAGTAGGGCATAAAAGGCCCACCTAGACTCACTCTGCAAGAGGCAGAGAAACATACAAGCCTCTCAAGGCACATCCCGTGAAAGCAAAAGAGATTTTTGAGCTATCCTTCAGTCATGAGCCACTTCATTGATGCCATGCCTCCTTGTCTTAGAGAATAAACAAGACAACATGTATGACAAGATGCCATAACAGAAGAATACCCGTATATCTTAAAGAATGATGCATAAGATATTATTCAGGAACCAGAAGGGAAGTCTTTGGTAACTTCCAAGTGGATCTATAAGATCAAACATGCCGCTGATGGAAGTGTTGGGAAATACAAAACGAGATATATAGCCAAAGGTTTTTCACAAACATAGGGAGTTGTCTATGATGAGACACTAGATTCAGTAAACCCGATACACTTCCATCCGTACTACCATCCATGAGTTGGAAACTATATCAGATAGATAAATTCTTGATGAGTTTGGATTTCAGCAAGAGTGATTGCTGATCTAAACCTATATCATTATAGTGTTGGTGACGAGAGCTTGATTTTGATGACTTATTCAGAAAGCCTTGTTGTTGGATACAAGTAATCCTTGAATTTGAGTATGATGCACTACTTCTTGTGACAAGAAGTATGACAAAGGATCGATGAGATTTTCCAGAGTCAAGGAAAATATATAGTGAAAGTATTAAAGAAGTTCAGTATGCCAGGAAGCAAAATCCACCATGATGGATTTAAAGAAAAATATTGATGATGATTAAGACGAGACCGATCCACAACTGATTGGATAATTGATGTATTTGGTTAACACTAGAATTGATTCATGCCATGTAGTGAATGTTCTTGGTCATTTCATGAGTCAACCGAGACAGATTCACTAGACAACATCAAAACATGTATTGAGATATATACGAGGCACAGTTGGATATGGCCTGAGATATGCCTCCAGTGTGAACTTGAGTTTGCAGAATATGCCGATTCAGATTGAGCAAAAAGTACAGTGGACCGAAAGAGCACATCCGATTGATGTTATACCATGAAGTTTGCCATGGTTTCCTGATGCAACAAGAAACAAAACTCTGTGGCCTTGAGTATTACAGAGACAGGGTATATAACAGTGAGTATGCGAAACAATGTGGCTTCACAAGCTTTTGACAGATTTACTTAACCATGAGATGGATCCTATGATGATAACCAAAAGCTGTGTATAAAGCCCCTGAGAACCCATTGTTTCTTGATGAATCAAAACACGATGAGATGAAATATCCTTATATTAGAGATATGATGCAGAGGAAGGTCGTACACATGCAATACCTTCCTACGCATGAGCATATTGCAAACATCTTCACCAAACTAACTTGGTGAAGAATACCTCCCTAGTTGAGAGGGAGTATTGATGACTCCAGCCAAGATAAAATTCAAAATACATCCGGGTGAGGCTTGGCATGATAAATATTGTCTCCCTAGTTGAGAGGGAGTGTTGATGATTCCAGCTATGTAAGACATTCTCCAGCTTACAAACTTGTGAGATGCGGATCATTGCAGCTACGTGAGTCTTTCTCTAGCTTACAAACCTGAGAGAAAGCCCCTAAGAAGGGTATGTGGTTCCTACTTGAGATAGAGCTAGAATGTAGAGATTACCTCCTCCATTCAAAGAGTTGAGAAGAGCTCCATATGATTATCAAGTGGGAAATACGATCTGTTGAGTTAGACGTGCCTGTGGCTGAGCACAAGGTGAACGTGTGAAATCCCAAAGTGCTGGGTGCATCGTCATGTGAACAAAAATAAGATGATGTATTAGCCTCCTCTGAGCAACAGAGTTGACGAGAAACTCCAAATGATTCTCGTGTGTGAGGCAGTGGGAAAGAAGATATGTAGAGTGGATGTGCCTGTGGACAAGCACATGTGAACGTGTGAAGGTCTGGTTCTTCTATGTAATGCAGTGAGCTAGAGACATGGACATCCTTATGGATGTGCCTCTAGTGGATGAAAACTAGTGGGTGTATTAGATCCCTTGCTATATTGTTTAAGAGCCAGACCTGCCTGTAACCCTAATTGTAATGTAAAGGGTACAGGTCGACCCGACCTTAATGTGACTAATAATTAATGTAAAAGATAATTAATCTGGTTAATATTAATTGTATTATAAGCTAAGTGAGGTTGGCCCTATTGTGCCAATAGACACTTCTGTTGACAGGTTTAGGTTAGTACAAGTAAAGGTAAATTCCCCATTGAGGAAATATATCCTTCATGTGAGTTTGGAAATTTCAGCAAGTACACTTCTTTGGGAAAAGTGCGCGCCTCTCTTGGGCGCTAGAGTTCTAGGGTTTGAGCAACCTCTTGTGTTCTAGGGCTTATCTTGGTGGTGAAGGTCTTTCTCTTGAGGAATATAGAAAAGGATTTGGCTGGGTTTTCTTCCCTTGTTGAGAAGGGTTTCCCAGGATACTTCTTGTGTTCTTGTGCATGGTGCTTCTTCTTGTGATCTTGGTTGCTGCAACATTTATGGTTATGGTTAAATGCTAAAAATGGAATGAAATTCATGCTTAACCTAGCTTATTGCAAGATCATCAATATCTTTGTGGTACAATGGATTATGTTTTGGACTATCTGAGAGGGGATGGAGTTCGATTGGTGGGCTATACAGATCCAGATTGGGCAGGATGTGTTAGTGACAGGAAGAGTACTTGTGGATGTTGTTTCGGATTGGGCTCAATAGTGTTGTCTTGGTTCAGTAGGAAACAAAAGTCAGTGGCTTTGAGTTTTGCAAAGGCTGAGTATATGGTTGCCAATTAGGCCAGTTGTGAGGCTCTTTAGCTTCACAAGTTGCTGGTGGGATTATTTGGTGTGCAATTGAGGCCCACTATAATTTACTGTGACAATCAAAGTTGTATTAAACTCTCTGATAATTAAGATTTTCACGACAGGTCTAAGCACATTGAGATTCGATATCACTTCATTTGGGATTATGTTCAGAGAGGAGCAATTGAGCTACAATACATATCTACAGATGAGCAGGTTGTGGAAATATTCACCAAAGCCTTGGGCAAAGGCAGGTTTTTATTCTTTAGGGACAAGATTGGAGTGGCGAGTAACACTTTTGTCGGTAAGAGAGAGTGTTAAAATAATTAAAAAGTACCTAGGCAAGTGTTTCTCATCACCTAGGTGCCTAAGGGGTGAGAAAGTGTCTAATGTGGACCCTAATCTTTTAATTTATGAGATGTAAATTAAAAGGTGACTTTTTGGACTTAGGGAAAGTGGGTTACTTAAGTGATTTAATCTCCACTCTTGATCTCATCTAATCTCAACCGTTGGATGAGATGACTCTTCACCTACCTCCATGAGGTCGACTAGGGTAGGAGGGTGCACCCTTTTAGGGTTGTTCATTCTCTTGAGAGAGCAAGAAGAGAGGAAATCGAGTTTGAGGAAGGAGGCTATTTGTAGAGCTAAGGCATGCATTCCAAGGAAGCTTTCTAGCACACAAATCGAGTTAACAATACAACAATATTTAGAGGTCGTACAATACAGATTTCTAGAGGCCGTACCATTCTTTTGTATGCACAAAAATTGAGGAGGACATTAGTAAGAATTCTGAGGAGCTTGGCACACATTGCAAGGCTTCCACACAAGTTTTACTTGCACAAAAGTCGAGGCAACTGCTGGCACAAATTTTTGGAGAGATTTTCGTACAGTTCGTACAATTTTTTGCATAGAAATTGAGGGCTATACAACTCAGTTTTTTGGGCACAGTTTTCGAGCTGAAGGCACGATTTTCAAGGTGCTGATTCTGCTATAAATTTCGTACAACCAACTCAAAAAAGGGCACATATTTCAAGACAGTCTGTACAACAATTAATGCTGTGACAACCATACACTTGTACGAATTTTTGGCACAGAAATCGAGGAGCAATTTTGGGGTTGTTCTGAAGGAGTTTTCCTGAAGAAATTCCGAGATAAGTTTGTGTAATTTTTCTGAAGATGAATCTGCTGAAAAAGAATTTTTCTCTAAATCTCTAAATAATAAAAATCCCTCTCTCACTGGTTTTCCCCTCCCCTTGTGGGTTTTTCCAGCGTCGCTGACCAAAAATCTCTGTGCAAATTTTCTAAATATTGTGTTGCTGATATGTTTTAAATTTCTACATTTATTATTGTTCATAATCCTCATGTTTCAGTTCTGAAAAATATGTTTACATGCTGAGTATATATGGCTATCATAAAACTGGGTTTGGCATTAAACACTAATAACAATCAACGAGACTTGAAACTGTGTGGGGTCTGAAATTTTATAGTTTCTTGCAGCCTTTACATAGGACTTAGGATCAGATGCAAGAACCATATATAAATGCATGGGTATTAATGGATTTGTAGTTGTGAGGGCATGCAAAACACTCTCAAACTGAGATCTTGTCCTCCTTGGATCGACAAGTTCACCCACTAGATCTTTGACAACCTATTGGGTATGTTGTGCCCATCGTGGTCTAAGATCCAGATAAGTAATAACATGCTTATGAACCTCTAAATCATATTTCAAAATTTGATATGAAATCTGATCCATACAGCATGGAGAATCCTCTCTGAGATTGGCTTTAGGAAGAGGTAGAGAAGTTGGAGCAGGTTGCACATTTCACAATTTCAAAGAAACTTTAGGATGCACATTTCACAATTTTACAGATTTGCAAACTCAAAAGAGGCAAGAAAAGTTGACAATTACTCAATTTCAATCAAGCAAAGCCAAAATCAAGTTCAGAGGACTCTAATGCAAATATACGAGGCAAAACACTGATGAAACATAGGAAAAAATGCTCCAAATTCACTAAAAACAAAGGGACTATCATCCCTTTTACCATGTCTACAGGGTGATAAAAAGGAGACTATCACTCCCTAGACCACCACCGGGGGGCGATGATCATGAAACTATCACTCCGTGTGCCCTTTTGAGGGAGGGATGAAGTCCTGAAAGTGGAGGAAAAGCACAATTTTTTGCCTAGATTTGAATGGGATTAGGTGTTTGGCTCAGAGAACTTCCCAATGATGATATGGGAAGGGGAGAGATCAAAGAGGAAGCATCAAATTCAAAAAGATCAAGTAATAAGAAAAACTCAAAAGGATAGAAAAATACCATGGAAAGACTAAATAGTTCGATCCCTAGTGGAGTCGCCAATTTTTTGTTGTGGTGAATTCCCCCTGCGGACAGGTGAAAGCCTCCTTGGATCAAGACCCCTTCTTTGATCCTAGACATAAGGAAAACAAATGGTAACTACTTTCCCTTTAGACCTATTTCGACAAGTAGGATAGAAGAGAGTAATGGATGGCACACCTTTTTACGATGATTGTCCTCGCTACTCCATCCTTTTGACCTTGATATTCAAGCTCCTAGGCGCAAGAAAAGACATGCAAAAGAACAATATGATATCCCTTTCTTCCACACTATAATGTTAAGTAAAAATAGATCTATCTACGATGATTTTCACAACAATAGACATGTAAACACTTAAACACATAAACATGAAAGGAATAGGCCAAGTTATATATTAATGGAAAGCTGACAAAATGGAAGCACTTACAATATTTACCTTGATGTTGTAGCAACCTCCTCCAAGCTCTCCATTCTAGCCCCTTGTATCTCACACAATCATAAGTATGACCTTCTTCAATTCTCTGCGCACTTTTCACTCAAGCATGACCCTCATTATATAGTGGGTTGAGGCATAACAAATTTGAGATACCTTGGGAAAATGGTTGAGAATTTAGCTCATGAGGTTGGGATTTGGTGCCTAGGATGGAGCAAAGAGATGTGGCTCGAATCCTTGACCCAAACAAAATCAAATCTCCCCAAATCTTTTCCTTAGAAAAAGATGGAATGGTTGCAACCTCTTTATCGCTCCCTTAACATTAAGTACATGGCGACTATTGCTCCCTAAGCCACTCTAGGGGGGCGATAGTCCAAATTTCATTACTCGTGTATGGGAAAGGGGGCGATGATCCTCAAGTATGGTCAAAATATTAAGTAAAAAGATGGTATTTTGACCTTCAAATGATATGTTTCTCTTCCTACTTGTCTAGGGAACATGACAAGTACTCCTACATGGTCATGAATTTGTGACACTTAATAAAGTGCATGCAACACTTAGTAAGGTGCATACAACGCTTGATAAAGTGCATGCGACACTTGTAAGGTTCATACGACACTTGATAAGGTGCATGCAACACTTAGACACTTAGTAGAATGTGATACATAAGTGATACATAAGTGCGACACTTAGTAGAATGCGATCCATAAGCGCCACACTTAGTAGTGTGAGAATTTAGTGTGTAACAAGTTGGCCAAAAAAATGGTGCCCCCCCTCTCTCCTAAACCCTATGTTATCATTATAGGGGATGATTTTGATGATATGTAATTATATGTTGTAGCATGATGTTTCTTGGACTCTGGAGACCATTTAGAGCTTTCTTGTTTATGCATTTTGTTTCAAATATGTATCACACTTGGTACCATTTTGATACATTCACCCTTACATGCTATATACATGGACAAATTTTACATATTTGGTGTCTAAAGGTTTGGATTTACGTTGATGTACATGAATATATATTTTTTGTATTAAAATTTGCATATTTTATGTATTTTTTAGTTGATCAATGCTTCAACCCTATTTTCTGGTGGGTCTTGATTTGGTGTTGGTCTGACCCTTGGCTTGTTCTAGTTTTAATCACGTTGATTAAAACCCTTTAATTCTAACTTACAAGTATAATAAACTAATAAAGTGTATGCATACTTGTCCCTTTTTTGTATGCCGTCTTGTCAATCCAACACAGAGTTAAATGTAGTCCTATGTGTGTTCTCCTTGGTGCATACTTGCTTGCCACGATCTTTTAATTGTAGATGTACATAAACTCAAGATATGTTGGAGAGAATAATCAATGCCATATGTTGTTGGAAAATATTGAACAAGCAATGAATGCGTGTTGATGGTTGTTGTCATTAATGGAAACAGTGGAGATGGTAGGATAAGAAGGATAAAACCCCTTGGGGATTCGGACGTAAAAGCTCAGGAGGAACAACATTGAAGAAAACGCGCGCAGCAAGAGTTTACAGAGAAGAAGGAAGACAGAGATCCAGTGACCGTTGGATCCCATTCAAATTTCCCGAAAGGCCGACAACCGTTAGATCTGCAGAAGTTGGGAGGGAGATAAGTCATCGGAGATTCGGGGATCGGGACTTTGAAATGTCCAATTCACTTGACATCGAAAACCCCGAAATCACGATATGCGATTTCGCGATTCGATCGCAACCGTTAAATCAAGCAGAGATCGGGACCATCCACTTGTAGACAAGAGGCTTCATCGGAGTTTTGGGGATCGGGATTTCAATACGCAAAGAACACAATGCAACGAAAACCCCGATTTCGCAATATATGAAATCACGATTGAATCTGAACCGTCAGAATCAACAAGTGATCTGGACCGTTGAATCTTTGCATGGAGTATCGGGGATTGGGAATCGACACTTTGCAAAGTCAAAACCTCTTAACAACGAGAAACCCGAAATCGCGATGTGCGATTTCGCGATTTAATCGCAGCCGTTGAATCCAGAAATGACCAGGACCGTTGATCTGATTCTTCATCGGAGTTTCGGGGATCGGGATTTCAATATGCAAAGAATCGAGGGCAACAAGAATTCCAATTTTGCGATGAGTGAATTCCCGACGTAATAGAAACCGTCAGATCTAAATATAATCTAGATCGTTGATCTGTTTACTACACGGAATTTCGGGGATCGGGTTTTTGTATTGACAAGAACTTAGAACATCAGATATCGCGAAATTGCGATATGCGATTACCCGATAAAGCATATAACGTGTGGGCCACCCAGGAGTCAGTGGAGGACAGGTGTAAGGAGTACAGAGGAAGTCGGGGATCGACATATCGCGGGTCCAAAGGACGTATGCACATTATCATTATAAACCCCGAAATCCCGACGAA
>ML804049.1:70464-87701 GCA_009831015.1 Picea engelmannii
CAATCCTAAACATAACTCAAGTGGTTAGGCTCCTCCCAACCTATATAAGCAAGCTCTATGGTGATGAAGAGGGGGGGAAGAATTGAATGTGTGAAACTTATGATCTTGGAGGAAATTCACAGTCAGCCAAAGGAGATTGATCAATGAAGCTGCTGTTATCCAGGTTGTGGATCTTTCAGGCAAGGGTTAGACGAAGAGGACTTGACGAAGCTGTCGCATTCGCATCTATGATTGTAAGTATTGCTGTCGTTATTCTCATTAATATGACACGCTTGGCCTGTTTCTTTCTAGTTTGTGTCTAATGTTACATGAACTTATCACTTAGTGATAGATCTATTTTCAAGCTAATGTCAATAGAGTAGGAAGTGGTCGTATCTTTTTTTGTCCACAGCTCTCAGCGAGGAGCAAAGGATTGGAGCACAACTCGGAGCGTGCAGGGACAAACGCCGATTAAAAGGTACTTCTATCATCCTTCCCTCTCATGCATTAGGCTTAGATAGATTTGAAAGGAAGTTAATGTCCATGATAAACATTTTTCTGTCTAGGGTTAAGGTCAAGCCTTAGAGGTCGATCTACTTGTCCGCAGGCAGATTTTCCTACAACACTTGGGATGTTGACATTGGAGATAGAAAGGATGGTCCAGTCCATAGCTCCAATGTGATCTTCTAACTCTTTACTTCATCCCGCGGTCAAAAGTGTTCCCATGCTTTGAACTTTCGTTTTGAACTTTGGCAAGATGTATTTATTGGTGACATGTTCTACTACCTGCCATAGTGTTTTCCCATTGGAAAATTCTTCATATACATCTTCCTACACCCATTGACTAGAATCTCCCTAGGTGCTTAACCTAATCTCTGTGTTGAGCATTTGATTAGTGCCTAGTAGGGGGAGTTCTAGTTGGATGTTTCACATCTCAGTTTCCCATATGTTGAGTGTCTCAAATTGAATTTGTAGCTTTTGCTGATATACTCTCCACAAATATGTATGATCATTGATATTAATAAGCTCACAAATGATATTCTAAAATTTATGTGTTATTTCATACAAATTTCTCCATATGACATTTAGTTCATCTGCAACTCTGTCGATTTTCTCTCGAGCATACTCAACCTTTGGTAGGCACTCATACCATGTTGATATTTTACCACTCTACTACACACCCGACAATTAGCTCAAAGATAAAATCACTTTATCTACTAAAAGCACAACTAATTAATCAACTCAACATGGACAGAAGCATAAACAAGGAAACCAAAACAAGCACATAAGAACACCAAGAATGTTGGGTAAACAACCCCTGAAAAAACCCTGGAGGGAAAATCAGTCCAATGATGCTTTTATTAAGGTCAAATTAGGGCTCCTGTAATAGGGATAATGGCCCAATAAGAGAATTATACACTGTAAACAAACCTGGAAACACCTGTGCTTTTGTAAGACCTTGTACCAACATGTTTCCCAATGCATTCGTGACTTGCCTTTCTATGGCCCGCGGATGTCGGCTTCTTTCCCTTCTCAGACCCGCGAATATCAACGCCTGTCTCCTCTGAGACATGCAGATGTGTACAGAAATACCGTATGAAAAACTTCGTACAACTCTTCTCTTCCCTCTGGTCTCTGTCCTTTGAAACCCACCTGTGGCTACTTCTGCTCTCTTTCCTCCTTGACTTGTATGACCCCTCGATGAATGTAATTCTCCACCTATCAAGATCTTGAATCACGATACTTTGTGATTCAACCTTCTCATAAACACTTGGATGAACTCTATTCACCCAACCAGTGAGATCTCCTCACTGTAGAGTAAGAAAAAGTCCTTTTTTCCTACACTCCTTACTAGCAAAAGTCCTTTGCTATCCTCAACCTTGGTCTCTCACCAGGTCTCTCACAAGTGTATCTCACACAAGTCCCTACCTTGGTGTCTCACCAAGTGACTTACAAGTGTATCTCACACAAGTCCCTAGCTTGGTCTGTGACCAAGTCTCTGACTTTGATCTCTCATCAAAAGTGACTTCTCCTATACCCCAGCCTTGCTTTTATAATCACGAGTTACAATTTATTTCTAATCTTCAAAGTAATCTACGGTTGAGATTACTTCTCACACCCACTTAAGATTTAGATTACATGTTTCATGCTAAGCATGTCCTTAAATAACTCAATTAAGTAATAAATACAATTTTATTTTAATTAATTCCTTCTAACTAAAGTAAAATCAAGACTAGAATATTTTTGACTACTTCCACATGAAAAACACATGCCTATGTGGAAGTACCTGTCCGATGCTACCAAAACATCAACACTCCCTCTTAGCGAGGAATGTACTTCTCCCACCTGGATTTTGATCTATCTTTGCTACCATATCTGCTACATGTCTGCTCTCCAATACACCCGATTGACTACTCCCTCTGACACATAAGCTATGCCTGCCATGATGGTCTGACCTATCTTTGAAGGCTTACTACCTCTGAACATGCTCTTCGAAGTCTCCTGCTCCTGAGCATCCTACATGGCCATCTCATACAATGACTCGTTCTTGATTGACTTGGAAGGACGCTCCTTCCCACTTGAACCTGAAAGTTGACTCCCTCAGAGTTGTTCAACCTTCAGAGCTACATGCTCCATGTTCTTTGTCACTATGCTGCTGGAAATTGCTCTCATATGTTGGCCCTTTAGCCCATATAAGTTTCTCTCTCTAACTCCAAAGACAACGACTTTGTCTGAGATAAATCCTTTAGGCATGATAAGCACCTTTCCATTCTGGAACGCTACGTCAAATCCCTTCTTCTCAATCATGGAGACTGAGATCACACTCCTCTTGAGTTATGGCACCCATAACACATCCTGTACTCTCAATGTGCCTCCTAACTCTATTCGGAATGACAATGTTCCAAATCCCTTCACTGCATGCTTGGTCCCCATACCAAATTCCACATGCATCTCTGAGTGAGACTCTGTGAAGCTCTCGAACACCTCTCGTGCTCTTGTCATATGACACATGGCTCCACTATCTATCAACCATGCATAAACTGATATGATGCCCATGGAAGTATGGAAAACAAGTAATAACTTTGTTTATTCAAAATTCTTGCAAAACTCGTCCACTTGAGCCTTTTCCGATGCAACTACCTTTGATTTCGTTTCGTTTCCCCCCTTATTCTTGTGTGGACATTGCCCTGCATAATGTCCAAACTTGTGACATGCAAATCACTTGAATTTTCTCATATCCTCCTTTCCATCTTGAGCGGTCGACTCTCCACTGGAAATCTTCTTGAACTTTTCCTTCCTTTCTTGACTGACAAGAGAAAATTTCTCATCATGGCTCCTTTTCAAACCATCCTTGGACTCTAATCGAGTCTCCTCCTGAATACAATCAATCAATAGTCTATCAAATTCTGGCAATGTCTCTCGTGCATAGATCCCCTGCAAAAAATTTTCCCAAGACTTGGGAAGATCTCTTAATGCCACATTCACCAACTTGACATCATGTATTGTCTCACTAATCACTGCAAGATGATCTCATATTTGTGTAATCTTCATAAGATAATTCACAATCGTATCCTCACTGGACATCCTAAAAACTTGAATCCGATGCTTCAAATGTAGCAATCTGTCTGTATTCTAGTTTTGGTATAGACTCACCAAAACATCATACATTTTCTTGGCAAATTTCTTCTTAGAAATGTGCGTAATCAAGTGATCCTTCACTGATTCTAGCAACACCCGATTGAACTTCACTTCCTTCTTCTTGTGAACTACCAATTCCTGCAGATCCATAGGATTTGCAACCACAACCTTAACATACTATTTGAGGTCATCCTCCTCTAACAAAAGAAGAATATTTGCCTTCCAAGATTGGAAGTTTGTTTCCCTTTCTAACCTGTCCTCAATCTTCAATGTGTTCACCATCTTCAAGATTTGATTTGATAACCCTCTGCTGGAACTACACTATACTATCTTGTACGACCTATCTGCGACTTGTCCTTCTTTGACCTGCGGATATCCACGACTTGTCATTCTGTGAACTGCGAATGTTCATGACTTTCTCCCTGAGACTCACAGATGCCTCTATATACTTGCAAAAACACATGTTCTTCCCAGTACCGTTGTTGAAAATATGTCATTTGATTTCCTTACTGGTTATCTACCCGATAAGATCTATCCTCTTGGTTTCCTCCTTTTAGAGACTAGTCTCCCTCTTTCTTTCAAAGCCTCAACTCTGATACCATGACGATTTTCTCTCTCGAGTGGACTCAACCCTTGGTATGCACTCATACCATGTTGATACTTTACCACTCTACTCAACACCCAACAATTATCTCAAAGATAAAATTACTTTATCTACTAAAAGAACAACTGAGTAATCAACTAAACAAGCAGTAGAATCATAAACAAGGAAACCAAATAAAGCACATAAGAACACTAAGAATTTTGGGTAAAAAACCCTTGGAAAAACCTCAGAGGGAAAACCAGTCCAATCCTGCTTTTATTAAGGTCAAATAAGGGCTCCCATAACAGGGATAATGGCCCACTGACAGAATTATACACTGCAGACAAACTTGGAAACTCCCATGCTTCTGTACGACCTTGTATCAACATGTTTCCCAATGCATTCATGAATTTCCCTTATCTGTCTTGCGGATTTCCGCACCTTTCCCTTATCAGACTTGCGGATATCCACGTTTGTCTCCTCTTAGACCCACAAATGTGTACGTAAATCCTGTATGACAACCTCCGTATGACTCTTCTCTTCTCTTTGGTCTCCGTCCTTTGAAACCCACCTGTGGCTACTTCTGCTCTCTCTCCTCCTTGACCTGTATGACCTCTAAATGAATTTCCTTATCCACCTATCAAGATCTTGAATCACGGTCCTTTGTGATTCAACCTTCTCATTAACACTTGGATGAACTCTCTTCACCCAACCAATGAGATCTCCTCATTCTAGTGTCAGAAAAATTCCTTCTTTTCTCCTACAATCCTTACTAGAAAAAGTCCTTTGCTATCCTCAACCTTGGTCTCTCATCAAGTCTCTCACAAGTGTATCTCACACAAGTCCCTACCTTGGTCTCTCACCAAGTTACTTACAAGTGTATCTCACAAAAGTCCTTACCTTGGTCTCTCACCAAGTCTCTAACTTTGTTCTCTCATCAAAAGTGACTTCTCCTATACCCCAAAATTGATTTTATAATCACGAGTTACAATTTATTTCTAATCTTCAAAGTGATCCACTATTGAGATTACTTCTCACACCCACTTAAGATTTAGATTATATGGTACATTCTAAGCATGTCCTTAAATAACTCAATTCACTAATAAACACAATTTTACTTTAATTAATTCCTTCTAACTATATTAAACTCAAGACTAGAATATTTTCAACTACTTCCACATGCAAAACACATGCCTATGTGGAAGTACTTGTCTGATGCTACCAAAACATCAATAAACTCAAACACATATGCTACAAGCTTAGTTGGATTACCCCCAACTTCCTTAAAGAACACCATCTAATTCTCTAGGAGGTCTATCTTTTTCTTATTTTCAACGAATTCCTTCTTCAGTTTCATGACACTGACTAGGGTAGTTTATGAGAAAGCAACTCCAACGGTGGAAATCACTAGGTTGGTCTCTGTGGTATTTGTGATGATTACCTAATTGGAGATGACGAAGTCTCAATATTCATTTATCTTTCTCTTTATATGGGCCTACTTGATGACCTTTGTTTTTTCTTATCAATTTTGAATAGTTCAAGCTAGCCACTTCTTCTGAGGGTGTTTCTAACCATATGAACTACTACGAATCCACATGACTGGAGGGGGGTAAGTGCCCTCTAGTGAGCATTTCAATATTTGAGGGATTAATAAGATCTTCATATATGTGTGTTGGATGTTGCACATCTTGGACTTTTTTTTTGCATTCTTATTCTGCTTATTGAATTTGTGTTGCATTTTGGTCTTATTTTAATTTTTCTCCTCGATTTCCTATTACTGGATCTCCTGTAACCTCTGCTCATATTCATATTTTTTCTTTTTCTTATTTTCTTTATCCATATTTCTTTTATTCTCTTCTTCTTTAGCTTTGGCTTCTTGTTTTTCCTTCTTCTCATTTTCTTCATCTTGTCCCTTCTTTTCCTTCTGTGCTTTTCTCCTATGACCAGTTTTTGCTAGTACTTCCTCATAGGATGTGGCTCTTCTATAAATTTATTCTTCTTGCTAGACTTAATGTTTTTTGGGCCACAAGTATTTGACCATTGAGTAATGTTGCGCTAACACATTTAGGAGATCATTCCCTCTAAATATTTCTTCATTGAAGTGATATGATGCGAACACTTCACCCTCTATCTTATAAAACTTAACATGGTTTATGCCATATGATCCTATGTAAAGATGAAGTAGAGACAAAACCTTTGTCATCTTTTCTAAGCGAGCCTTTGAATCCAAAATGGTAAGCATGATAGGTTAATTCATGACATGCCAATTTGTCTGGGATGAATCTAGGAAATAGGTGTGGAGGCTTGATGACTTTGAATGCTATGATTTACATGCTACTCTCCTTTACGTACCAATATCCTAATGTACCAACCACTTGCATGGCCTCTTCTGACATACATGAAGCTGGGTTGCAGATGATGCGTGTGTAAGTGGGGGTTATGAAATGGTTGCTAATCTATGTGTAGTTTTTCATGTACTTGTGCTCCCATAAATCTTGATAATAGATGTGAACTGGTCAGTCACTTGGTTTCTATTGCCATCCCATCCCCGAGAAACTATTTGAAGAACAAAAAAAATACAACAGATGCGAGGGCATGAATAATTATGGGGGATTTCCCGAAGTGTGATACTTTTACTTGAAATGGTATCTCTCATGGTTGTGGATAGGATATTTTACTAGTTGAATATTGTTCCATTTTTTACTACATGGTATAACAACTAGAGCCAAAACTCTTTGAAGTGTATTGCATCATTTTCACCATACAACCTTCTTATTAGTACAATTACAAATCTGTATGGTTTCCAAATGTTGGTTGCTAAATGCTTTTTCTCCTACTCCCACCACCATCGTTTCATAGTTTCATGGTAGTTCTTATTCTTGGTGAATTGTAAAACCAAATCATTGGTCATGCTGACTTCAAGTCTTACATACTTGTAATAAGTTTTTAGATTGGAAAGTTGAAAGGATGCAATAGCTTTCCCTTGACCATCGTTGATTAACCTATTCTTAATGTCGGTGTGATAAATCAACCAAGAGATAATATTTGCACATGGAATGACAATTGGTCTACTTGTGACCTTGTGTAGGTAGGATCTCTTGATGTTGTAGAATACCTCAGGGTCAGGGTCATGTTTAGTTGAATGCAAAAAAGGTTCTGAATAGGCTTCATATTTGAACATTTGGTAAATCCCCCCCCAATGTGGATTATTATTTGAACCCATATTTCACACATTGTCCTCATATATAGGCTTGGGGCCTCTTTGATTTTAGTTTATATTGACGCCTCTCCTTCTTGGAGAGTTTCTTGAATATTTTTTTTCTTCTTGCATTGCTTTCTATGAGCCATAATCTAACCTGCAACTCACCCATGGAAACAATATTAAATATCAACATTATTAGCAAATGAAAATGTAACTTTCCCATTACTCCACTGTTCGAATGTGTTTGCGCTTTGTAATTGTGACAATTTCCAAGCTAGGGGAATAGAGTCTTCGAATGGGGTGTACAATTTGGGTGAATGGTTGGATGGGTAGTTGGGTCAAGGAACATGGGATCATTGTGCAAACCTCCATATAGTGAGTCTTGGTAATAACAATTTAAGGAATTGAAAATGGTATGAATGTTAACAATTGTGGGAATCTTTACCATTCCATTTTCTTCATAATTGACCATAGGTAGAGGCACAATGATATAATGGGATATGAAATCGTTCGCAATGAGATCGAAATTAGGGCAAGGGACAAATTCCATATTTCGCTTTGGCATTTCAGTCTGTTCAAAAGAGAAAAATTGGTGTTCAAAACATAATAGAAACCAAAAAAATGTGGCTTGGTAGTACTAGCTTTGTTTGAAATTGCAATCAGTAGGGTTTTATTGTGAAGTTCAGAGCATTGAATGAGGGAAAAAAGGTGAGTTGCCCATTTTGTTATTCGAAAGAAAGTGAACCTTATCTAGCTAGACAATTAGAATTCGATTGAGCATTCAAATGAAATAATCCAAAGTTATAAAGAGATACATTGACCTACCTTACCCTTATATTGAGTGTCAATGTGGGATCTGATGTTGTTTGAGTGATTGTGAACATTTCCTTGAGCTACTCATGGTGTATGTGGTAGATGCAGGCAAAGGCACATAGTTGTGAAAGAATGGTAAAGTTTGAATGACCAAAGGGAAAATGTAATAAGTAGATGGAAGTGAAAGCATTTGAATGTAGGAAGTGGATTTTGAGGGGCCCAAATAATTTAATATTGGGATTTTAGCGAATTTGCAAGGTGGGTTGTCACAAAATTTCAAAAGAAGCTTTTTTGAAACATCACCATAGACTTAGTAAATTTTGTAAAGATGGTCGTTTTGAGTTTTCAAAGTCTTTATAGATTTACAAAACAAGAATCTTTACGATTCTTGTGAATATTTATGGTGTTTGTGACTTTGGAAAAATGTTCACAAATCTTGGAAATATATTCATTGAAAACATTCACAACGTAATGTGATCCTCTGGATAGTGTTGATGTGCTTCGTGACATTTGCAAAGACAATTTTAGAAATGACCAAGGTCTTCACAAGTTTCATAAATGTGATCTCTTGGAGTAATGAAAAGTACTTGCATGTTTGCTACAAAAGGATCTATCCGAAATTTGCACAATTTTCACGGGGATGAATAACAATTTTCTAAAAAAACACTACAAAGGGTTCACAAGGATCTAAGAGGTTAATCATTGTGGAATTTGTGTAATGTTCACAAATCTTAAAAAAAAGATGATTTGAAAAGTCACGAATGACTTTTCAAGTGACTAAAAACAAAATGGTTTCAAGGAGTTTGATTTGAAATGGAAGATAAGTATATTTTGATGAGTTTGGAAATCTAAAACTTAAGGAGTCCTTTAGCATGATTTAAGCTTTAAAAGTCTCAAGAAAAAATAGAATAAATGGATAAGTATGAAGGCCTTTGATTTTTGAAACTTCAAGTGTAATACTTGGATGTAAACCAAAACAAACCAAAACCTCAAGGCAATGGCTAGAAGGAGGGGTCCCCAAGTTTTGTGAACTTGGGGGGAGTTGTTGAGGGTTCATACTGAGCGAAGTGATGAATCTTTGTGAGTTAGCTGTTAAAATGATAAGGAACTATGGGAGAATCAATGACCATTTTTCATTGAAAGAATCTCTATTTGACAATTGGTCTAAAAAACAAATCTGTCTAGGTCTTAACCCCATAACCACCCAGTCCCTAGCCTACATAACTCACTAGTTGAAATGAAGGGTCAAGATGATGGGGTTAACTCCTTAAAAATTCATTCAAAACCTTAAATGACATCCAAAATTACAAGGTTGTTATAGATCTGGGATTTTAAAATATTTGTCCAGGTTAATGTATCATGTCCTCATGGTGTTGCTCTGCTAATTGCTAACATCCATAGCCCTGACAGAGTCACCTTGACGTAACAAGTCTTGTTCTATTTCCAACGAGAGTTCATATCCTTAAATGGAGATACCTGCATTTATTGTTATGATTGGAATTTCATTTTCCATTCCTTTACCTTTTGATTTTTCTTTTAGCAATTTTGCGGATGAGGGAATCAATATCCTTTTAAAAGAATGAGGGATGATACATGTTCTCAAAGATTGATTAGACATATCAGAGTGAGAAATATATCCCTTTTGGTATTTGAATTTGGATGTATCACTTGTCCCCTTTGACAAGATTCATTCATTACTATGTGAATGGACAAAACCCTTTAGACAACTAGCTAGTAATCCAACACTTAAGTTCTTGAGTGACTTAGGATCCAATCACTTGATAGATTCTATGTTCCAACATTATACTTGAAAAAATTAGATGCCTTTGTAAAAATATTGATGGACTAGTGTCCTTTTGGTGTAATGAGTATCCTATTGAGAGTTTTCATGATTCCAACCAACTGCATCTGAGATCTCCAACTTTTAAAGTCATGAAAGCATGAAATACAAACTTTAGTAACCAAAACAAAGTAAACCAATTATTCAAGCTCTTGCGGGTAAACTTAAATAAAACTAAATCAAATAAAAACACACTAAAATTTGAAGCAAATTAATCAAAATTCTATAGTAGATTGATGAAAACAAAGGAATCTTTAAGAAAAACATCAAAAGTAAAACCATGAAGGCAATTATAGTAGTAATGCAAGAAAAAACTATTATGTATAGCCAAACTGCCCTAAGGGAAGCTAACTGAAGTATTGTTTTGGAATTTGGCTAGTGATAGGAAGGAGGTCTACTACCCCTTCCATGTTTTACAGTTTGTATGTGACAAGGTCAAGCTTTTCAACCACTTGAAATGGGACGAGCCATAACTATTGAAATTTGGTATGTTTGCCTTTAGGTTTTGTTAGTTTGTCCCATTTTAGAACCATGTCTCCCACCTGAAAATATTTGTTTCTTGCATAGTGTTTATTGAACCATATTTTGATTGTTTGCTGATAAACACCAATTTTTTCTTGGTTTTCTCTCCCTTCTCGTCCAACTTTAGCAGGGTATTAATTTGACATTAGATGGTTGGGTAGTTTTTCCCTTGAGAGGCTTGGAAAATTGGAGGAAGGGTAAGAAAATTTTTAGGGTAAAGATGAATTCTTTTTCCATACAACATAAAGTAAGGAGAGGCTCCCAAATAATCTTTGGGGAGTTACTCTATCAACCCATAGAGCATTAGGTAATGCATTGTGTCAATTCGTTTGGTGGTCAACGACTGTTTTCTTTAGAATTTAGATCAGATTTTTATTGGTATATTTAGCCATGTCATTACATTGCATGTAATATACTTAATCGAATATTGTAAAACAATTCCTTTTTCTACAACAAACTCAATTAATATCAAGGAAGAAAAATATGAATCATTGTCAAATACTAGTATCGAAGGAACAACAAACCTGGTAATTAGTCGTTGCTCCAAAAATCAGACGTTGTTGCTTCATTTACCTTAACTAGTGGCACTGCTTCTATCCATGTCGTGAAGTAGTCCGTGGCAGTTAAGATATACTTGTGCTACTTTTGATGAGTTTGTATTATCTTCCCTATAATGTTTAGGTGTAAATGTGTTGAACTTGCACATAATAGATCTAGCTAGAAAATACCACACACATTTGCAGAGAGAAATTAAGAAAGAAGAAGCAAGATAGAAAGAATGGAAGAATTCTCATTAACTGTATTCCACACTCAAAGAGTGAATAATTTAAAATATATATAGGATAAATGAGTAACTAATGAGCCATAATGGTGGTCTAGATTGATCTGGACACACACCAATAGTTACAAGAGTAAACTGCCACCTAGTTTAGTCTCTCAGGCAATTATGGGAGTGAAATGCCACCTAGCTGAGTTAACTAGTCAACTAGTCTTCAGTTAACTGACTGAACAAAGATTAGTGAGTTGGTGATGATCCCAATGTTGCATGGTGACAAAACCAATGCAACATCTAAACTCAACTCAACTAGTCAAACTGAAGTGTCAACTGAAAGAGAATATTCTCCTCTAAAATATAGGAGACTGGATAATGACTAATTATGACTAATAAACAAGTAAAAAACTTAGGAAAAATAAATACTAGGTGTGTGTGAAGTAACTCCAACACGCCTCCTGAACATCACTATGGTGAAAATAAAGAATGGCTCCCAGCTACAAGGCCATGTTAGGTACCCAAATACAAAAGATACATTGAAATAAACGAGGAAAGAGGGAAAACCTCATGGGAACAAATCCCCCCCTCAAATTACAATGCATAAAATAAAAAATGATAAGGAACAAAAGGCAGTCGCTAAGAAACCATGTCATTCACTCCAAGAAGACCTCGCAACTGTGCAAGTTTGTGCTCTTTGAAGATTTTGTTGAAGATGTAGATGTCTGCATGGATCCGATGAAGTATATGCATCATTGATATTTCCACACATATCCATTTTATCTTCTTGTAATGAATAATATTCAAATAAATTTTGGATGAAATTTTGAAAACCGTGCGGCCGTTTCCAGAAAAATGATGAAATTGTGTTGATTTTAAAACGATCATAACTTCACTTTCCTGACTCCGTTTCAGATGATTTTTTTTTTTGAAATTGGATATTTTCCTGAGAGTAATTCAAATATCCACTTTTTTTATGCAAATGTTTCTAAGAAAATATCATAACGGAGTCTGATGTGCGTGGCTCCCTTTTTGTCTCCTGAGATGCATGCATGGTGCATGCAACAGTGTCTGCATGTGACTCCTGAGATGCATGCAATATATCATCCACATGAATTTCAGAAAATAAATCTAAAATGGAGTAGACATCATCTTCAATTAATGGAATACAAATTTCTGCAAATACTTTTGTAGAAGACTCTTCATAATAAGAGGCTTGATCTTCTGATGGATTCTCTTCTGGCTCTATCCATTTGACCTCCTGCATGAAATCTTCACAATATTATTTATTCCCAAATAGAACCTCCAATCTGGTCCATAATTCATTTGGAGTTAATCCTTGTGATTCTTTATATACTTGATGGAAAAGTTCGGGAGAAACAGACATGTCGATACTTCCTATGGCCATATCTTGTCTACTGAGAAAGTCATTTTTCTCATCAATGGAATCAGGCTCTACTTCCATTGCCATAGTAATTTGGTATAAGTCTTTGCATCTTAGCAGAAGCAAATTTTTTGGCTTCCATTCCAAATAGTTATGAGGCGTGAGAAGTATTTCCGGCGAATAATCCATCTTTTGTACATGCAAAAAATGATTTGGTGTAGCTTTTTCTTAGCAGTCTGTCGGATCTGATACCATGTAAATGTGTTGAATCTACACAGAATAGATCTAGCTAGAAAATACCACACACATTTGCAAAGAGAAATTAAGAAAGAATAAGAAAGATAGAAAGAATGGAAGAATTCTCATTAACTGTATTCCACATTCAAAGAATTAATAATTTATAATATATATAGGATAAATGAGTAACTAATGAGCCATAGCTGTGGTCTATATTGATTTGGACACACACTAGCAGTTACAAGAGTAAACTACCACCTAGTCTAGTCTCTCAGGCATTTACGGGAGTGAACTGCCACCTAGCTGTGTTAACTAGTCAACTAGTCTTCAGTTAATTGACTGAACAAAGAGTAGTGAGTTGGTGATGATCACAATGTTGCATGGTGACAAAACCAATGCAATATCTAAACTCAACTAAACTAATCAAACTGAAGTGTCAACTGAAAGAGAATATTCTCCAAGTGGAATATTCTCCCCTAAAATATAGGAGATTGGATAATGACTAATTATGACTAATAAACAAGTAAAAACCTTAAGAAAAATAAATCCTAGGTGTGTGTGAAGTAACTCCAACACTAGGTCCCACTACTCAAAAGGTTCATCCATTGTTATGGGATGCAGTGGAATCACTAATTTTTTCTCACATTCATCACTCATTCATAACCCATTCAAACATTTTTGTATTTTCAAGCACATGAGTGTGCATCCTTGAATAATTTTGGCTAATAGGCCAAATCTCAATAGCTTTTGGGCCATTGTCTTTCCAGTGTAATGTTTGACAATAGGTCCATCATGTAGCTCTTTTAGGACTTTATTAACATCCCACTTCTCCAAACGTCTTGGTAGTACCTCGTTGTAATTACTTTGAAAAAAGATGCTATTTATCAACTGATATGAGAAACTTAATCCTTAGTGCTATATTTTTCTTTGTATTAAGATAATTGGTATTGGTGCCATATTAGAAATACTGCTTCAAATCAATATACAAAGAATCTACATCTGTTGGGATGTATAAGAATTCCTGAACATAAAGTGATATTTTGTTTTCCCAATCTTCCTCATGTGAGTTAGCCAGGTTCAATGCTTTGGATGCTAGCTGACATAAACATTGGCCTTGAACTATATTTGTAGGTTTGGATTCCAAATCATATTGTTGGATGGTAGTCATCCAGTTTCCTCTTCTTTCACCAAGTTACTTTTGTATCAACAAGGATTTAAAAACTGGGCGGGGCACAATCACCTTGGTGTGGTTTTTCAGAATGTAGGGTCTAAACTACTTAACAAACTTAAATATCACAAAGGCTTGTTTACCGATGGTTAGATAATTTAGCTCAACACCTTGTGGAGTAGTACTCATAAATGAAATCATATACTCATCCCCATGTTCATTTTTCTGTGTGAGCATTGTTGATAATGGAATGGTCAAATGTAAATTTATATAACAAGAAATATGGGCTATGTAATGCTTGGGTATCAACAATTTTATCCCTAATTTTTTTAAAAGCCTATTTTTCAATTATACTCCATTTGAAAACAACATATTTGTTTACCATTTTTTGCAAAGGCTTGACCATTTGAACAAAATTAGAAACAAACCTTTGAATAAAGTTTATCTTATGAAAGAAAGATTGCATGGCCTTTTTATTGATGGGCATATGAATATGCATAATGCCTTTACTTCATTCCAAGTCCACTAAAATTCCATCTTTTGATATAATGCGACCAAATAACTTAACTTTTGAGACAATGAAAATGGTCTTCTTTGGGTTGAGGGTAATTCCATACTTTCTGCACCTTTCAAAGATTTGTTTCGAATGTTGTAAATGGTTTGATATGTTCCTTGAATAGACTGCAATGTCATCAAGGTATACCAAAACACTTTTATTGATTAACCCTTCGAAAGATATCTCCATATCCCACTGAAAGGTTTCTCTAGTGTTTATCAATCCAAAGTACATTCCGTAGTAGGTAAAAGTTCCCCTCTTCGTGTGAAATGTGTTTTTTAGCTTGTTTGCATCATTTACCAACACCTTGTTATATCCAGAAAAACCATCTAGAAGTGAAAACATTTCAACACCGGAAACAAGTTGTAGATTCTGCTACATCAAAGGAACAAGGTAATTTTCTTTCTTTGATTCTTTGTTTAGATTTCAAAAATCAACCCTCAATATGATTTTCCTTGACTTCTTCTTGACTAGCACTAAGTTTTCCACCTAGAGAGAATGATGAACTCTAAAGATAATCTTTGCATCCAAGAGTTTTTTCAGTTCTTTCTAAATTAGTGGTTCTAGTGTTGGATGCACCTTTCTTACTTTTTGTTGGATTGGTTTGGCATCTTCTTTGAAAGAATGACAAGATGGATGGTCCTCATGTCATATGTATTTAGATCTTCATAGGTCCAAGTGAATATGTCCTTATGCTACTTGATAAATCGAATGTAGGTTTGTTTTTTTTGCATATGAACAACAAGTTCCAATTTTGAAGTTCTGGTCCAATATTTTTTTGTGCCCAAATTAATTAGTTCATAATTCATTTAAAAACTGTTTTTTTTGACATTTGTAGACTTTTTCAATCTACCTTATATGTCAAACAACTCTTTCAATATTAGGACTCCTTTGGGAATTGAATTGCACTTTAAATTTCCCATTCCATCTTAACAATTATCCATATCTCTTGAATGCTCCTCGCAATCTATGATTACATCATTAAAAGTTTCCTCATTGGTTAAACATTTGATAATTTGTTGATTGTCATTTAACACCTGCAAGTTAGTGACATTGTCTAGAATTGAAGGCTTGAAAAAGAGTTCAACAATATATTCATTAGTGGGAAAATAATTTGATGGGGCCGACCCAAATGCAAGTTAGCTAGAGTGTCTACGATTGCATTTTTAAATTGAGGAATATAATCAATATTAAAATAATCATATTTATTAATCAAACTCCATACCTCTTACTAGTATTTTTTTAAATGTCGTGAAAAACAATGGATGGAGTTATTTACCCCTCACTATTATTTTTGGATCACCAACAACCTTTAGACATTTTACATTCAAATAAATATATTTTTTAAGGCCTTGGACTAAAGCCTCATACTCTATTGTGTTATTGGTGGATTTGAACTCGATTCTATAGGAATTAAGGGTTCACTTGTTATGTGGATCAATTAATATGTAGCCTGCTCCTGCATCCTCTTCTGATTTAGAATTGTCAAAAAACAATGTCTATATGTTAGTTTCTAAATCTAGGTTAGAAGTTCTAACACTATTTACATCTCGACTATAATACTATTTTCATAATTAGTTAGAGTACAATGAAGGAGGTCAAAATGTTTGTCTAATTCTAAAGGTGACTCTTCTATTGTGTAAATCTCAAAATTAGTCTCAAGAAAACAATTCCCCATGATTGACTGAATGAACTGTATGGGTTCATTTGGCCCCTCATGTTTAGTGACAATTTTTTTCATGTGAGTTTCCCTATCAATTTTGATTCAATTTGATTGTCCCTACTATTACAACCACACATGAGACTAGTTTGTGGCAAAGTATCTCTGCGGCTTTTAAGACCAATCTTTTCTTAGCAATGAACCATAAGATTCAGGAATGTAAACAACATTGATGTTTGTAACTTGAAAACCTTTTGGATTAGAATCACCACTAATGAGAACATCCTTAAGTTCAACCATGACCTTTACATCTAACTTGTCTAATTGAATAATGCAGGTAAAACATTTGGTAGGGGTATCATTTATATTTCTGGAAATATAATAGGGCATTACATGGGATGATGCTCTCAAGTCTACCAAACAATTATGCACATTATTTTTATATATTTTGAAGGTCAACATAAAAGGGGGGGTGTATGACATCGATTGTTTACATGTTATGGAAATGTTCAGGACAAATTTGTGCTTTGATTTAGTTTTTTATTTTATCTTTGTTTGGTTTCCATAGGTTTTTGTTTTTCTTCAAAATTAGCCAATGTTTTCAAAAGTGAATTGGGTGGTGTTTCAAAGGTCTTCAAGATGAGTTCTCTCTGTTGAGGAATGTTGTATATATCATGCATGGAGACATTCATTTTCATCTCCTTCACATCCTCAATAAAATTATATTTTGTGGTCAACATGGGTGGATTTGACACTATTTTCTTTGTTGTAGCATAAAATATGGTTTTCTTGGGTGCTATAGTGGGATATATGGGGGAAGAAGTTAAAGGAACAAATACTAAATACTTATTAGATTATAGTCCCTCTGAATTTTGTGAGTGGTTT
>ML804049.1:98080-111033 GCA_009831015.1 Picea engelmannii
ATTTTCCTTATGCTGTATGTTGGTTGATGACACATGAAGAAAGATTAATAATGTTTTAATAAGTATAAAACTGTTTAAGCTTATATACAACTGATTCACCCCCCCCCTCTCAGTTGTTTTAGTATTCTCAACAGAATCATCATGACTTAATGTTCCAACACCCTCCCATCAACACACTACTTTAGAGAATCAGGAGGTGAAATTACGTCAGTAGGACACCCCCCTATAATTGCAGCGTCTTGAATCCCAATCATTGTTTGAAGCTCGATAAAATTAGCTTCATATATTGGGTTAGTGGAGATATCAACCACCTAATCATCTATTCTGCAATAGGCAAGAGAGACAATGTTCTCATGAACCAATTGTATCAAATAGTGAGCATGGATCTCAACATGCTTCATCTTATCGTAGGAAATAGGGTTTTCAACAACTTGAATGGAACTCTGATTGTCACAGTATAGAGTGGTTGAGTTTTGAACAAGAAAGCCAATTTAACCCAGAAGTTGGTGGATCTAGACTGCCTTTGTACCTGCATGAACAACTCTATGATATTATTCTTCTGTAGTCGACAAGGAGAATACCTTCTGTTTCTTGCTCGACCAAACCAATAGCCCAGTGATGAAGAAAAACACATAGCCAGAAGTGGCTTTCTGATCTTCACTTTCTCTATCCCAGTTGGAGTTGGTGAAACCAACCAATGAATATGAACTTCAAAAATACTGGATACCAAAATGTGTGGTACCCTTGAGATAAAGAATAATTTGTTTGACTCCCTTCCATTGGCTTTCTTTGGGATCCTGCATAAACTAATAAACCACACTAACAACATAGGAAATGTTAGGTCAACTGCAAGTAAGATAAATATGACTGTT
This sequence comes from Picea engelmannii, assembly GCA_009831015.1. Taxonomy (NCBI): domain Eukaryota; kingdom Viridiplantae; phylum Streptophyta; class Pinopsida; order Pinales; family Pinaceae; genus Picea; species Picea engelmannii. The sequence continues at coordinate 98,953 of ML804049.1, forward strand.
GAACAGTTGTCGATAGAGGGCAATATCGACTTTGGGAGATTGACAAATTTTCTTAGCTTTAATCCAGATTGAAAAGGAGTAGCATAGGGTTTACAATATTCCATCTTAAAATGTGTCTAAAGATCCATTAAATATTCAGATTGAGAAATGAAAAGACCATCAGATAATGGTAATACTTGAAGACCCAAAAAATAATGTAGAATGGAAAGATATTTCATGTTAAAGGAGTCAACAAGTTGTTTCTTCAATCTAAGAATGAGATCAATGTTATTGTTGGTTATGAAAATGTCATAAACATAGACAAAAATAATCAAAGTGTTTCCAAGAGTATGGAGTACATATAAGCTGTGATCAAATTCACAACGTTTGAAACCAAGTTGAAGAAATAAATTTTCAATCTTAGCATACCAAGCTCGAGGAGCTTGCTTCAAATCATAGAGAATTCTTGATTCAAAAAACTAGGTTAGAATCTGTCACAAGACTAGGACGTTGTTCCATGAAAATTTCTTCAGATAGTTCACCATGCAGAAAGACACTCTTCACGTCCATTCGAGGGATTCACCATCCAAATCAAGCACCAAGAGAAAGAATCAGTAGAACAGAGTTCATCTTTGCAACATGGGAAAAGGTCTCAGTGTATTCGATCCTTCTTGTTGAGAAAATCCCTTGACAACCAAGAAAGTTTTATGATGCTCAACAACACCTTCAAAGGTAAACTTGGTCCTGTAGACCCATCGAGACTTCACAACATTCTTTCCTTGTGGCCGGGGAACTAATTCCCAAGTGTGATTCTTAGACAAAGAATCCAATTCTGTCTTCTTAGCCTACTCACCACTATTTTCTGATCTCAGGAACTTGATGGGTCGTCTACATTTATTTTCAACAAAGGATTCAAAGTCTTTGAACTTTTCAAAGACAAGATTCTTATTCTTTAGAAAATAAACCCAAGTGAAACAAGAGAGATCAGAAATTAAAGTCAAGATATACCTTGTACCTATTAAGGAAAGTAGATTGATGTAGTAGAGATCACTGTGAACTAGGTCGAGGAGGTTCTGTGCTCGCCACACTTTTCCAGAGTCAAAGGGTTCTTGATGATGCTTTCCAAGCACACATCCTTTACAGATTCCATCTGAGGATTTTTTTTTATGTAAACCAACAACCATATTCTAAGTTGCCATCGACTTCAGTCTTAAAAAATTTAGGTGTTCGAGTCGTTCATGACAATTTTGACTTTGTTCATCGGTGTGAGCAACAAGAGTAGTTGATTCAGAGATGGGTCGAGTCGTGTTACATAATTTATACAAACTGTCCTTTAGGTCCAGAAACCCTCCTACAACAATTGATCGACCTTTCTTCAAATCTCGAACAAAGAACCGATCTGGCCAAAACTCCACAATCTTACCTGTCTGTATTAATTGAGAAACAAAAAATAGATTGGCACTGAGGTTTATAACGTGATATACATTGACAATTCTCCCATGTTTATAAGAAACATTGCCCTGGCCAGCAATATCGAGAGAAAAATTATCAGCAACATAAATATTCCTCCTCCACAACTTCATTCAAGGAGGAAAAAAAGGAAGTGTCCTTAGCCATATGATGAGTGCACTTAGTGTCGAATATCCATTTTTTTGTGCAAAGTGAGACAACAAGGCTTGATAAGTTATGACTAGGAAGGTGAAATTATTAGCGGGTCAATGAACAACATACACATACACTTTAAGGCGTTTAACCTTCTCCTATATATCGTCTCTGTAACGTCCTCACTGTTACGATGACAAAAGCGACATACAACAGGTAATATTTTTTTTTCTTTTAATGCTATGTTAGGAAATACACATCACAATTAATAACGACATCATTGACCCATAGTGCAATGTATAAAAGAAACAACATTGACACATTAACAATAATCACGATGCAAATCCGACACATCATCGCCGTGAATGACAAACACATATTGATGCAATATAATAATAAATCAAGGTACACGAGTCAACATTCACATGACACAAACAAACCAAACTAAACCAAGGCACAAAGCATTTATCAGTTATTCTCGAGACGCAAGGCCCAGTCGCAAAATACGGTCATCCATCATAAAAATTCCATTATGCACTAGAAGACTAATGTATAAGGACGTCATTTAATACATAAAATCCAAGGGCGCTAGTAGTCTAAACAATCATTCTTACATTAGAATCGCTGCGCGCGAGTGTAAAACAACTACATAACTCATCAAGTCAGCATAAATTTAATGACACACGATTCGTTTAAAATTCACAAGACACAAGAGAATACCCTTGAGAATCAACAATACTTCATTATTATTAAGGACGCATTAGTAACCAATTTCTAATTAATATGATCATCTAGTATGTATGGCGCAAGGAAAACCAAACCATAAATTCAACGTACATCCTAAAACTTAGGCGCAATAGTGCCGATCATTTTAAATCAGTGCACACATTCAATCTAATAATTAGATCACTCATCGATACCACAAAATCAACGCACAAGAGAAACTACCCATTAATCATGGCACGATGACCTTAAATATTCGCTAAACAAATCACACTTGGTCAACAAACTTATTCAACAATCTAATCTTGCCAGGTTTTATTTGTATCAAGTGAGAAGGTCCGTCTAACATATGTGATAAGGGTGGTTGACCAATACCACCTCTCATTAAAATTGAATAAGAAAATAATAATACATCCACCAAGTTGTTGAGGGAAGCAAGACCATAATCATGTGGTACAATTGAATAAAATAAGGATACCAAGTTATCATTTGAATTTCTACTCCATAAATCCTTAAATTGAATAAAATAGGACTAATATTTTATTGGTTGGGGCCCAACACTTAAAGAATTTAATTAAACATAAACTAAAGACGGAATTCAAATGCCCATTCCCATAACTAATTATATGGCCGAGCTCTTAAAGAATTTAATTAAAACATAAATTAAAGACATAATTCAAACTCCCAATCCCATAACTAATTACATGGCCGAGCTCTTAGAACATTTAATAAAAAAACATAAATTAAAAGACATAATTCAACCTCCCAATCCCATAACTAATTACATGGACGAGCTCTTAAATAATTTAATAAAAACAAATTAAAAGACATAATTCAACTCCCAATCCCAGAACTAATTACATGGCTGAGCTCTTAAAGCATTTAATAAAAACATAAATTAAAAGACATAATTCAAACTCCCAATCCCATAACTAATTACATGGCTGAGCTCGTAAAGCATTTAATAAAAACATAAATTAAAAGACAAAATTCAACTCCCAATCCCAGAACTAATTACATGGAATTGCCAGTCACAAAGCGAATTATAGGGCACCACACGGGGAGGGGAAAAAAGAAAATCCTAGGAAAGGATCCTCGACGATCTTCTATCACGCCTAGCTCTGAGGGATGAGTGAAAAAAAGGGGCATCAACCGTTCTAGCCTCGACAGGGACTCTACGATGGTAGTGTTCTGAAATTTTTGCAATCCCAACCACCATAATCTCTCTGGAGGGAGATCATCAGTTCGACAACGACATAGTCCTTTCCAGGTGATAAATAAAATCAACAATGGAGAATTCAATAAAATCTACCGAAAATCATTAATAAAACTATAATATTCGATTTAATCATTAATAGAATCTTCAATTAAATCATTAGTAAAATCTACAATTAAATAAAAATTGAATAGTTGTAAAGGAAAATGGCCAACAGACAACTTCTGGAGGACTCCCAAAACTCTGGTAAAAGAGGCAACAACCAAGAAGGGCCCAGTCCAACAAGGGCACTACACTGGTGGGTCATCACACTCAGTCCAACGATTATGAAGCGGGTTGCTGCAGAAGAAACAAAAGAGGTGGAGAAGAATATGCCAAGCTGGTTATGGAACCGCAGGTGGAAAATGCCTAATCGACAGCTCGTGGAGAGTGAATCCATAGTTAACATTCCCCCATGTTGGGCAGATCATAAGAGGAGGGAATGAAAAGTGAAGAGATGAGGACATCGGTGAGATAAACATGAGGAAGAGAAGAGGTCTTCTCTGAGTGAAAATGCCATGTGAAGGAGTGGAGGTAGTTAAGAAAAATTTTGCAGGTGACTATCCAAGAAAATTCGCTGGGTAAGAAGAGTAAAAACATGCTAAGACCAGTAACTAAAGATGAGAGAAGGGACTTAATAAAATTTAAAGGAATAACCAATGAAAGTGGTGCAGTGAAGAAGCGCTGGAAAGGATAAAACCTTTGTCCCATTTGTAGTGTCACATCTTTAAGAATTTTGAGTCTCTGTGTGATTGTGCAATGTTAAAAGGATTGGAAATAAGCAGAGTCCTTTCCATCCTCGTAAACACATATTAAAAATCCTAAGAATGCGCTATTTAATAAGCTAAAATTTGGATTGGTGGCAATAATAACTATTACTTCCAGAGCTCGTGCATTCCACCCAACCTTCAAAGGGATGTGCACATTTTTGTTTATACTAGCACCGCCGCCAACTCGTGGTTGGTGAACGCCAATGTAAAGGTTGGGATTGTGCTCAACTCAAGGTTGATCCTCATTAATAAGGCAAAGGATACCCAGTAAAAATGTAGAGGCATCATGCCCCTATGTTGGTTTTTTATTTTTTATCAATGCAGGGTTTAACCACTTACTAAAGCAAGGAAATACACAAAAAAACACATAGGACAAACGCTAAGTGTTAAGGGGGTGGTTTCACAACGTTTAGAGCAGGGAGATTGTTGGAAACCCAACGCAATTTTTTTGGAGTAGAGAAACAAATTAAAACAACAAACGCCAGGTATCTCCAGGTTAACGACAAAGGCCAGGGTAATGTAAATATGTAACAAATTTCCAGCGAAAAATCAGAGAGGGACTATGCCCAATAACATCAAACAACCATTACAAATCCATCAACAAATAAATATATGCATACTTCAAACTAATTTACAACTTCAACTTAATTTTTTTTTTTTACCGTAATTCGGCCGATGACTTGTTGATGTTCTTCGGCTGATGGCGATCCTCTTCGCTCCCGCTTGCTAATTGATGAGACCTCACCGATACCTCCCAACCAATGCTAGGAGTACTCTTCTTCCCCCTAAGCCCCTTGAGCCACAAAGGGGCCACACACACAACCAGAGAAAGATAGCTCCCAGCTTGCCTCGCAAGGTTGAGCTACCACTCTCTATTCGAGCTGGGCATCCCAACTCCCACAAGAAAAACTAGTCAAGAAAAATATCGGCAGCGTAACCTTACAGTTACTAGACATGATCCATCCTCCTCCTCCGCCATTCCTTTTATAGGTTTTTATTAGTGACTTGTTTCCAAAACGCACATTAAATCCTTTTTATTAAAAATTAATTAGGAAGATTCTCCCCCACACACTTGTCACCCGATCCCTTAGTTGCACCAGAAATTTATTTAATTTGACATTTTCTCTCACCCACTTAAAAACGTTCCTGAAAATGCTCCTCGATGTCCCTTTATTCCCTTACATTCCCTTAATTACTGACACATTTCTTAAAGCTTAGTTGAGTTCGAAATTAGAAATCTCTCTAGGCTAGATTCCCTCCTATGTTCCACATTCCTTTTGTCTTTAAGTTTCCCATTTTTTGTCTAAGTTCTGAATTAACAAGTTTGTACTTGGCCAACAATTAATCTTTTAAATATTTTAATCCTCCATTAAAATTTTTCAATTAATAATTTATGTTTGAAAATTTCTTCACCCCGCCTTTGTTAATTGTTCAATTAGTTTTTTTTCTTTTTGTTCTCATGTCATACTTAGACCTAGGCTTTAAATTCACTAGTCACGACAAAAGTGTTTTTAAGGGAAATTTATAATAAAGTTTTTTTTTTTTTAAAACTTTACTCATGCAAAATTTAATTTAAGGATGACTAAGTCGTAAGGAGACATACTTTTCTAGGTACTTAGGTTCATTGAATCACCAGTGTTAAAACCACGACGTGCCCTTCAAGACACACTACATGCTCCAAGGGTGCCACTCACCTGCAATCATGTTTCATTAACGTGATGTGCCCTTCAAGACGCACTACGTGCTCCAAGGGTGCCACTCGCCTTTTGACTAATTTTGGTAGACGCCAAACCCCTGGAGTCAATACTCCATCAGGTGACCTTGTGGGAGACTAAGGGCCTCTAAGGAATCAGGAATCTACCTTATTGCACGCCCCTTAGAATCATCATGAGCGACTGTCACAGCCTTCCCTCACGACATCATGGATCTCTCGAACTAGGTAATCGTTAACCTATAGTTAGAGCCACGATGAGAGTGCTAGTAAGCCGTGGTAGGGATGCTACCACACCTCTACCTCAATATTTCTGGTTGTCGTGCATGGCGCCTTTACTCCAAATGTGAGTCTGATTAGCAAGCTATCATCAGCCTGCATCCATCAACGAAACATGTCAGCTATCCAAAATCGACATCATAATTTACCAGTCATATGTCACATATGCAATAACAAAAACACTCAAACCATAAACAATCCAGTCCTTGACTCGATCCGGAGTCCAAGGAGGTCCATTGATACCATCGACATCCTCAATCCGTCCAAATTCTTGCACACTAAGGAGAAACCAGTCAATAGCACCTGTTAATACAAATATAATCAAATAACATATCGTCATATCCACAACATCATCATAATCCATAAGTGAAACAATCAATCATATAAGTAACTGAATCACTTACATGCAAGTGTCCTCAAAGAATAAGTCCAATCATGTGTGTGCAAGAGGAGGATGTTACAATCTCTCTTCTTATAACATACCTTCTCAACATAACTAGTCTTTCCACACAACTAACATGTCTTTTTCTTTCGACTTTGACGGGGTGCATATTTCTTCCCTTTAGGATTCTGGTTGAGGTATCTAGGTCTCTGTACAGGGGTATCAAACTGTCCTCTTTCCTTGTGATTTGAATTTCCATTTACCTTGAGAAAGTGGGATTGATGTTTACCACCAAGCTTGCCTTCATTAAGAAATCTATGTTGATTAGTGATAAACAAGCCACATAAAAATTCAAACATGTAATCCTTACCATCTTCCTTGCATGCCTCCCAGTTGGTGTGGAAAGTCGAAACAGACATGTCAAATGATGTTATCAAATTCATCAAGACCATCGCGATGAATTGTTAGTATTTCTTCTAATAATTCTTTCCACATTATCCCAATTTCAACTGTAGTTCCTTCACAGGTGCTAAATGGTCCTCTATTTTGTCAAAATAACGAGGATAGAGAGAGATAAACTCTTTCTCCAATTGCATGACATGGATTTCATCAACTTTGTGTAACAACGATTTCAACTTCTTCCAGACTTGATGAGGGAAGTCGATTCCACCGAGGTGAGTTAATTTCCTGCGAGATATAGGTCATGATGAACCCTATAGCCTCATACTTCTTTCCACCATCAACGAAATTTTCCCGATCTTCTATTAGATCTGGAATTACATTCTTCATATACTTACATAGTCCTTTACTCTTCAGTGGGGTTTCCATTTCTAAATCCCATACTTCATAATTTGATCCATTCAAAATTATGGAATTGATATTTGAAGCCATATTTGATATCTAGAAAGATAAGATCTATTTCCACAAGTTATAATGTACAAATCATTGGTCTAGAGTCAATCACACAACAGATCAGACTCAACAAAATTTGCAGACAATAGGCGAGGTCATAACCATCATCTTTGACCATGTTGAGGATTGGGTGTAATCTGATACAAAATAGATAAACATAAATATAGATAATTGAAGAGGAATTTTTTTTCAAAGATAAGAGGTGGTGCCTAAAGACATCTTTACAACACTTAAGCACAACACATTATGATCAGAACATCACAATGCATATTGGACATATTGTACACAAAAATAAAGATATCGACATGATAATAATGACCCGATGGGTCTGCTATTTATAGCTTCAAGATCTAACCAACTTCCTTGGAATCGAGAATATCTTGTCCACATATAACTGTTGAGGGTTAGAGTTGATTTCATCAAATCCATGTTGTCTAGTTGGATCGACAAGGATGCTCGACCCAAATTTTCATGCATCCAAATCACAGTTGATTGCTTGGCTAGTTGATCCACCGATCGAAATGCTTGTCAACTACTCAAACGACTAATGTAGATATTTGGTCGATTGCCCGACCTACTATTTGTAGATGTTGGTCGACCTCTCGACCAACTGATTCTGGGAGAAGTGTGATGAACCATAAAGACTTGATGTTCCAACCATTACCACTTCCTCTTTTTCCTCATCCTATATTCCAAGGGACATATCCTACAAAAGCATAGTTGCTTCACTTGTTTGTTCCTTTTTTTCCACTACTTATTTGTCTTTAGCTTCTTCTCTAGGATTTTCAGATTGTCTCTATTGGTTAGGAAGTTGACTTACTACATGGTTGCTTCACTTGTATTTACAAGGAAAAATTCCCTCTTCAACAATAAGGGGTCCTCCCTACTAAGATGTCCTGATTAGGCATCACACTATATGGAATGGGGAACACATTCGGATTTTGGCGTGACCACTGTCACTGGGTTTTAAAATATTGGTTTAAATGAAACAACAGTGAATGTAAATGTAGGTGTGATTATATTTTATATGAAAAGTACAAATTGATTCTAAGGTTTCCTACCTAGGAGAGAGTAACTAGAAAAAGTAAGCACAACACCAAATATATAACTACTTCTATCTTCAACAAAAAAGTCACTAAGTTAATAAAAGCAGAAATGTAAACCACTAGATGTTGAACTCACAATAGTCAAGATTTAAAAAACTAATTATAGGCCCATGCTTACTGCTTTAGACAAACATTTGAGAGAGAAAAATAAATAAGAATGCATTTCTTATACATGAGAATAATTTACACAGTAAATAAACATTCTTACAACAACTCCAATGCTTAGCAAGGAAATAGAAGAAATTCTACACAGTTATAGCATTAAAATCAATTTTTTTTATCCAAAATATCTTGGAAAAAGATGGCTTCTCCTAATTAAAGTTATACAAATGAGTTTTACAAAAAGTGAAAGAAGCACAATCCCCTTTCATTTGAGTTCCTACACTATTTATAAGTAGTCAAACAAGATTTAGTTACAATAAATTCAACAATTTCTTGATTGCTCGGGGTTGGGGTTTTGTGTAACTTCTTCTTTTTATTGTACATGACTATTTATGTAATGTTCACATGCTAAGAAAGTTTCATTAATAACATTAACATAAGCGAACACATGCTACTCTGTTGGAACCTTGATTGAGGTGAGATTCTGTGTTAGTTTTTCAATGCATCTTTCCAATTGCCTCCACACATGTCTAAAGCCTTGGATGGTAACATCGAAAATAGAAAGGATGGATTACTCCACAAATCCATTGTGATTTTATAACTCTTTATTTACTTCATCCTTGTTAGTGTTGGAGTTACTTCACACACACCTAGGATTTCTTTTTCCTATGTTTATTATTCATTATTCAGTCTCCTATATTTTAGGAAGAATATTCCTCTAGGGAGAATATTCTCTTCAATTTTCACTTTAGTTTGATCAGTTGAGTGGAATCTAGATGCTACATTGGGATGATCACCATGAAACATTGGGATCATCACCAGCTAATGCACATTGGGATCATCACCAGCTAATGCACATTGTCCTTGGGATCATCACCAAACTAGCACATTACCCATGATTCCCTTCTCTCCTCCTCACTTCACTCTGTTTTAGTCAGTTAACTGAAGACTGATAGTCTAGTTAACTGAAGACTGATAGTCTAGTTAACTCAACTAGGTGGCAGTTCACTCCCTTAACTGCCTGAGAGACTAGACTAGGTGGCAGTTTACTCCCGTAACTGTTGGTGTGTGTCCATGTCACTCTATACCACCACTATGGTGCATTGGATTCTCCTCTAGTGCGCATTGATTGAGTTATACATAGTATATCATGTGTAAATTATCATTTATTCATTTGGTTAATGATAATTTTTCCATTCTTTCTCTCCTGCCTCTCTTTTCTTCTATTTTCTCTGCAATTGTGTATGTTAATTCCCAACTATATTTATTATGTGCAGGTTCAACACATTTACAATTAGTGTGAATAGGGTTCTTTAACTATCTAGTTCTTTCTTAGCTAGTTCTTTGCTTTATCTCTCTTCACAGTAGGTTAAGTTTACTTGGGCACTTTTTCACTTTGTCCCATATTGGTTGTGTTTTTAGTCTCTTGGGTGGTAAATCCTATATATACTCATCCATCACTATCATATGAAAATTTCATTTTCACTGTATGCTTTGCATTATGTTGAGAAGAATACAATTTATTCTTGTTCATTTGTGGTTTCTAGATTTGATTTCTTTCATTCATTTTCATTCTTGGGTGGTTTTTCAACCAAATCTTGCACGGTATTGGAGTGGTTGTTATTTTTGGGTATGCTCTTCTCTTTCATTCTCATATGATATAGAGAATCAACAAAATATGAAGAAAACATTAGTTTATGGGGCGTGGGGTTCTCTTTTGGATTTTCCAAATGCAGGTTGTTTTGAATCTTCTTGGAGACATTCTGAGCTCACCATTGAGTCTAGTGAAGATGAGATAGCTATATTCTTCTTTCATTTATTCCTATTTGAACACCAGAGGCGATATCTGCGAGGGTTTGAAGCAAGAGGTTCATTTCCAGATCCAATAGGTAGCCACCATTTTAGAGCAGTCTGGGTCAAGTCTAACCCTACCATTGCGCTTAGAAGGCTTGAAAAATCCAAGATCAACTGTCCATTTGTCAATTTTGGGAAAATTTGTCGAGAGAGGCGATTTTTTTTCCTAGGGAGTTGTACAACTCCCCAACTGTTAATATTATCGTAGCTACAGGAGATATTTACCCCCACGTGTGAACCTGACGAGAATAGAAGACTCCGAGAAGCAAGAGAAACCCTAATGAGTTGGCTAATAACCCTAGAAGCCTTGTCAGTTCAAGAAGATAATTTATATTAGGCTATTAGCCTCCAAGAGAAGAAGTCGACCAGAATTAATAATAATATACTGAACAGACACATACCCAGAAGGAGAAGTCGGCCCCAACAAACTGGCAGGATTACTATAAATATAGGGCGCTAGTTCTCATTTGACAACATCTCAAAATTGCAATTTTCTAGTTGGTGTGCACTACAGTTGCAGTTGGTGCGCAGGTTTGGAGGAGGGTTGCATGTGCAGCTGCAACAACAACTAGTTTCAGTATTGGCTTGGATATCTCTTGGCTAGGGTTTGGAACATCTGATCAGTCTTTTGTGATGCGCTATCCTTGGGGATTGATGCGCTACTCTTTGTTTGGCTATCTATCCTAGGGTTTGCTTCCGGAGGAATTCTCAGGTCAAGGTTAAGGTGCTCGGAGGGAGGCTTCGACCTGTGGTTGGGTGACGAGGGTATCGTCAATGGTTAAACGAGCACACCATATTCTATATTCTAACAGGTTATGGTCCCACACCCCTTCAGTCAGCCTAAAACGTTGGAAGGAAACATAGTCGCTAGATATTGAGCTCGTTGAGGAACTGCTGCTAGGGTTACTAGCAGGAGCAGCTTCCAAAAGCATTGCAGCTAGGGTTACTAACAGAAGCAGTTGCAGAAAACCTAAACCTCTTGTTGAGGCACCTTAAGTGACGATATTGACCTAATCTCCAGATAGATCAGTGCGCCCTAGCCCAACGCATCTCCTGGTACTCTCAGAAGGTCAAGATGTGAAGTTTGGATTTTTGGTCAAATCTAGGGTTTGACCAAGTCAAGCAAGCCATGAAGAACTCTATGAAGTCTGAGAAAAATTTATATGGAGCTTCTAACTTCAGAGCATGGAAGACAAGGATTGACCTCATCCTTTCTAAGAATAAAGTGTTGGACATTGTGAAAGGAAAGATCGTGAAGCCAGGGTTTACAGAAGGAGAAGAGAAGGAACCGCAGAACGTTGCAGCTATGGAGAAGTTCAAAGATGTTGACATCAATGCCATGAGTATCATAGTGGATTCCATAAAAGACCACTTGATACCCTACATCTCCCATCTTGACTCATCGA
>ML804049.1:118687-131398 GCA_009831015.1 Picea engelmannii
TTGAGTCTCTTTGCTTGTGCATCTCTTTCTACTCGCACTCTCTTTTCCTTAAAAAATGGATAACTTTAAATTTCCATTGCTAACACCATACTACTACAACACATGGCATCAAATTCATGGAATGGCTTAATGCAACAAGGATCTACATGTTATGTTGAACAAAAGGTAACTAAACCCATGGTTCTCTCTACTTCACACAAAAATAATATGGGAACCATTTTTTTATAAATATAATATGAGTACCCTACCACAATGCATGTGGGATAAATAGGGTGGATTTACAAATCAATGGCCAATACTTAATGTGAAGAATACATAAACAATTGCTGATTTCCTATCTTTCAGAGGCCATAACTTGAGATATTGATTTCCAAATTGAGTAAACGAGATCTTATTGGAAACATAGAGCTGTGATGAATAACCTAGAAATCGTTTCCATGGTTTTAATGATAGCTATCATGCCATAAAAATAAAAACATAAACGTTACTATTTCTGGATTGACAATAAATTATTTTGAAAATGGTTTATTAAAATAAATTTATGAATGTCTAAAGTGTGTCTCAGTTGGGTGAATGGACATCTATGTACACACTTACAAAGGTATTTCAATAATAATTGATATTTTATTATACAAAGAGACAAAAAACCCCAACCCTAAAGAAGCTCCAAGAAGATTAAGAGAAGATTATAAAAGAAGATGATAAACATACTCAATGACTTTTTTTAGGAGGCATTTTGCTAGAAGTGAGTTTTTCCTTTCCATAGTTTGTGAATTAGTCTGCTTGAATTTCTCCCTCATTTTTCTTTCTTCTTGATTCTTTCCATAAGGTTTTCCATGTATGTTTTCTAACAGGGATATCTTAGTTTGATAATCTCTCTCTCTACATTTTTCGAGGCATTCCCCATGATATTTTATGTCCAGAGGAGCAAAATCCTGGCTTGAAGAAAGAAAATGCAGTTATTTCATGATCCGTATATGAGTTACATGATATGTTGAACGATAAGGGTAGTTACCAGATCCGTATATGAGTTACATGATTTGGACTATTGAAAACAATCATTAGTAATAAACAACTTTAAATCCTCCTAGCTTACCAAAAACAATAAAAAAGTCACTAATTAAAAAACATAATTACCTTATGAGCTCTGGATGACATTTTCCTTGAAAAACATGAGATAACATGGTGAAAGTAAAATTTGCAAGGTGAAAAGAAAGGATTAAGTGGTAAAAAGGGAAGTATCTGGCAGTGAAAATAACATCAAATTGGAGACCCGACATATCCCCCACACCTGATATCTTGCATGTCCTCATGAAAATAAGATGTATAGTTGACGTCATGGTGCAAAACTTATTCAAAACTGGGCAAAATTTGATCAATACTTCAACTGTGTTAAGAGCATGTGGTGGTACCTATTGATATATTTACATTGTACCTTTTTCTCTTTTTCTCTGCCTTGAGTTTCTTCCCCAAGGTCCTATTTTGTAATGCTAGCAACTGAGTTTGTTTGTACCACTTCCTGGAAAGTTTGAGTAGAATGTTTTTTCTGTGATGTTAATATTTCAATTCCCCCCTTTAGATGAGCATGATTTTACTTTAAGACTACGCTTTCACTCTTCACATACCTATCCAAGATATTAAATTCTTCAATTTCTTCCCTTAGTCTCTCAATTTTCTCTTTTTTCTTCTTTAGTTTCGAGGAGGCTGGCCTGCTTGGGACATTGGAGGACATTGTTTGCTTGAGGGGCTCATAACCCCTCGCGTTGTCCTAAAAAACATTGAGAATTGGTGTCGAGTGTACAATAGAGTCAGGTTGTCAGTATACAAGGGTCTTTGGTTCAAATAACTTGGTTCTGGACCTCTTAGGCCAGGGGGATACAAACTCCTTTTGTTGAATATGACTATGCCCAATTTGTTTTGGCTCAACATGTGAGAAAGTAACATTCTTGGTTGGACTTGGAATAAATGGGGATGGATTTTCTACACTTTGTTTTTTAGGATTCGTCTTGGCCATGCTTCTAGTGAATATCTAAGGGATGACTAGTGTGGCTGGAGTATGTTGCCCGCATCTCATTTTTAAAGGTTTTCCTTTGGAAGTTTCTCCACAAGTGGTGAAGGAATAAAATCCATGGGAGCTGAGGCCTTCACTATTATTTTTATCATTATTATTAAGAACAACATGAGGCCTTCACTATTATTTTTATCATTATTATTAAGAACAACATTTTCCTCTTAGAGTACCTCTTCATGCACAAAAATCACATCAACGAACCCATTACGAATTAAAAAACATCCCAATTATCATTCCTCTTCTGAAACTCCTCTACAATTAACATTTTGAGCAGGCCATGGTGATATAGACTGTGATTAACATTCTTAAGGTTTTGTTGGATATGCCTTGATATTTTACCCAAACTATTGAACAAATAAAATGGAAAAATTATGTGATCATTTGCTTTGAAATGTAGGAGTAAATGGATGTGGTTAAGAAAGGTAATCCCATACATCCTCTCACAAGTGATGTAATTTTGTAGCAGGAATAGTAGATTTCTCCATTCCTCTTTAATCCATGATCTAGGAACACCCTTTCCCCAATTTGGACTCTGTTTAGTCGGGCATAGGAATCGAGTCGAAATTCCCTGTTCATTTTGCTTATTTTTGAACCACCTTTCCCTTGTCCATGCCAAACCAGTAGCTTGGGCCACTAATTCCTCTGATATTTCCATTACCAAGTCACCAATGCGTGCAATTCGATCATCAAACCCTTATGCGAATGCTTTAGTGACAGAGTCATTATGCCCCTTGAATTTTCTAAGGAATGGATACCACCTTATGTATTTGAGAATGGATTTGCTAGCATTGTGCTAAGAGTATCCCTCAAAAATTTCCAAAGACCAGGGTTATTGTATAATCGCACCAAGTTTTCCCATGACACCATGAATCTCTATGTTTGAGACTCTGTAAGGTCACTCTTCCTTTGAGCAATTACCACTGCCAGTGGATGGGTAAGGAGCTTGGGAATGTTAGGCAAGGTCTAAACGATATGTAGGTTCAAATATCGTTTTGAATGCTACAAGTGATTCAAAATGAGTTGGAGGATTATCACGATGGGTGGTCAATTAAAGCGAGCCTCATGCATGTACACATGAACAAAAATCATCGTAATAATGGGTAATAATGTTGTCTTGTGGGTGATGGTAATTTCATAAGGTGGCGAAGGAATAAGGAGAATAGACAGGAAAATAATGGATATAAGTGGAAAATATAGTGAGTGTAGAGTATAGGAATTGTAGGAAATGTCACATATGAATATTAACATAAGAAATTAGATTAAGGTTTGTTGTTTCATAACTTTCCGTGTTCTTAGTAAACTAGAAAAATTCAAAAGTTGATTTCTTACCTCAAGTTTACCTTAGTGGAAGTATAAAATTAGCACCCTTTAAATGATGTATGCTGAAGTGGATGCACATGGTCATGAGATAACTAAACCTAAATATTTCATGCATTTGGATGAACCAAAACAAAGTGTTGATGTTGAGAATGACCAATTTAAGACTGATTGTTGTGCTAGTTTGAAGAAAAAAATGATTAATGCCATTGATGAAGGCCAATTGAATGATGGATATAAGAGCTTAGAGTTGCTTGGGTAGCTCTAAGCTCTGATAGTGAAGCTAATCATCACCGTACAAACTTGGATTGCAAAATAGACTAAAAAAAACTTGTTACAAGTCATCCAATAATTGTTATAGGGATCACGTAACTACTGAAAACAATGGTTACTAGATTACATGGTGGTTACATGAATGCCTATAGCTTATGAAGATGACATGAACACGAATGATGAATCTACTATTGGATAAATATGAGGTTTATCATCTACAAGATCATCATCCTGGAATGTTGAAGTACTGACAAGGATAAAGGGCACTGAAACATTGAGTTTTGAACATGGTCATGCAAAAGTCCACATGCTGAAAATGGAGCTCTGGAAAATATTCGATATTGATGTATTAGCGGAATTAAATCAAGTATAAACATTAATAACTGAAAGCTGAAGCCTATATAATGATGTTGGAAAATAACTGTTGAGGACAATTAAAAATAAAATTTATTCTAACATATCTGATTTCATGCTACAAAAAAGAGTTAATACGTTTTGGAATATTGTCTTAGTGCAACATAGGATCATGAAAGTGTTGAACAAGTGGTTGTTCGAAGTGCTGAACAAGTGGCATGATTGGAAGACCCTACACTTTTTTGAAAGGTTTGGATTTTGTTTCAATGGGACACTATTTCCATAAGTCTGATGTAAGAATTTTGTTACAAGAAAATTAACTGCAACGAAGATGAATGCTAACTATGATAATAAAAGAATAATAAGGATGGTTTCTTCAATATCTATAATGACAAATTTATAAAAAAACATTCGCACTTTCATATGGGCCTAACCAACGTGTGGTGATCTTTCCCTTAAAATTCTTGAATTTGGAGTAAAAAAGGAGAGCCCAATCACTTGGTTTGAATTGATTTTTCCAGATAAACTTGTCATGCCATTTTATTCTTTGCTGCTGGACAAGGGTGTACTATTGAATGGAATATTGGCACATCTCGTCCAATTCATTGAGCTGAGATACTCTTTGTTGCTGTACATCTGAAATATTCATACCCAATTGAACTGCAGTTCTAAAGGTCTTCACTTAAAATTATATCGTAAGGAGAACTTGTTTGCCATAAACCAACTCATATGGTGTAAACCTGATTGTGTTCCTCCATGTAGTGATGTAGGCCCAAAGTTCCTTGGGAAGTTGATCTTCCCAATCATTATGGTGTAGCTGAATTGTTTTGGTCAAGATTACTTCAAGGACCTTGTTGGTGGACTCCACTTTCCCATTGGCCCGTCGATGGTAAGGCGAGGATTTCTGATGCTTGAATTGATATTGATGAGTGATGGCTTGTACTATATTTGATGTGAACTGCACGCCTTGATATGTCACAATTTATCTAGGCACACCAAAATGGGAAAATATATCCTCAAATAGAAAATAAACAACTATTTGTTCAGTGGCACAAAAAAGAGCTTTAGCTTCTACCCATTTAGTAATGTAATCAGTACAAACCAAAATATACCTTTTTTTCTTCGATGTTGGAATAATAGGTCCTACAAAATCTAAAGTCCATTTTCAAAAGGATCAATGAGTACCTATGGCTGTAAAGGAATCTCATCATATTTTATTAGGTATCCCACCTGCTAGAAGCTATCTCAACTTTGAACATACTTTTTGGCATCTTTGAAGAGAGTGGGTCAATAATACCTCGAATGAAGGACTTTGTAAGCTATTCTCTTGTCAATGAAGTTCTCTTCACATGGCTCATTGTGAAAGACTTTCAATATATCAAATATTTCATCTTCATGTACACATCTTCTAATGATCAAATCAGGTCATGTACGAAAAAGGTCCCCTTCAATCCAAGAATACGAGGCATTGAGTCTGACGATCTTTTTTTTTTCTCTGGGTGAAAGATGTTGCGGAAATTTTACCATATCCAAATAGTTAGCCACATATACATTAAACCAAGGAGATTTAGTAGATACAAAAAACAAATGATCGTCAGGAGAATCATCATCTATATGAGTTACTTGTCCTTCATTATGAATCCTAGAAAAGAAATGTGCTACTAAATTTCCCCTTCTAGGTCTATCTAGAGTAGTATATTAAACTCTTGTAACACAAAATCCATCTAATTATCCTACCATTGGTTATAGGTTTTTTCATTAAATACCTAATGGAAAAATGATCAGTAAGAATGAAAACCTCATACCTAGTGATGTATTGTTTGAATTTGTTAATTGAATGCACAACTGCTAAAAGTTCCTTTTCCATTATTGTATAATTTAATTCAGCAGGTGTTAGTTTTTTTAATAATAAAGTAAATGAAATAAGATAATTGATTTTCTCGATGTCCCAATACTTCTCCAAGGGTCTTGTCAGAGGCATCCATTGAATTGTGAAATGGAAGAGACCATTTTTTCCCCCTCAAAATTGGTGCCTTGGTGAGCGTCTCTTTTAGTGTCTCAAAAACATTTTGACAATGATCATCCCAAGAAAAATCAATATCCTTAGTGAGAAATTTCAATAAAGGAGTGGCTATTCTTGTAAATATTTCTATGAACCATCTATAATAGATAGCATGGCCTAAAAATATTCTTACATGTTTTGGAGATCTTGGAACTGGAAGCTTTGATGACTTCAATGTTCATTGGATAAACTTGAATTCCCACACAAGATATGAAATGACCAAGAACAATACTTGTAGTTTATAAAATATGAAATTTAGCATTAGTCAATGCAAGGTTAGTTTCTTGGAATATTATCAAAACTTTCTCTAAATTCTCTAATGCTTCATGAAAACAATCACCATTTATAGAAAAATTGTCTATATAAACTTCCACACAATCGTGGATCAGATCATAAAAGATATCTAGTACCGGTCTTTGGAATTTAGCGGGAGCATTACATAGTCCAAAGGGAAACACTCTGTAAGTGAATGCCCTCCATGAGCATGTAAACATTGTATTTTATTGATCTTTAGGTGCAACCTGTATCTAGTTGTAGTCACTAAAGCCATCAAGAAAAGAGAAGTACTTTTTACCAACTAAGGTGTCCAAAACTTCATTAAATGGAAGAGGGAAGTTATCCTTTAAAGTGTATTTATTGAGGTCTCTATAATCAATACATATTTTCCGATTACCATTCTTTTTAGGCACTATTACAAGGAGTGAGACCCATTGACTATTTGAAATTGGGTAGATAAAATTGGCATCAAGTAACTTTTGTAGTTATTCTTTAACAATCTCTTTCAGAGATGGGTTCATGCATCTTTGGGATTATCTAATGGGAAAAACATTCTCCTGAATATAGATACGATGGGTATAAGTGTCAGGATGAATGTATCTCATGCCATGATAACTCCAAGTAAATGCATTAGTGTTTTTTTGCAACATTTTGATTACTTGTTCTTGCTAAAGATTGTCAAGTTGGGAATTTATATGTAAAAATTTTCCTGGACTAATTTCAGCAGGAATAGTACAAGATTCAGATGTGTCTATGGTTGGTGCAGAAATATGTAGTGATGATAAGGCATTTGGATCACAATTCTCCTAAAAATTGGATTCAAAAATAAAATCAAATGGATAAGAAGATAAATCAAGATTTTGTAGAAAATATGAATTAATGAGAAAACTATGAATCTTATTTTCTTTAGTGTGTTCTTTGAATTGCATGATCTAATCTGTTGCAAATATCAGATGAACATTTTCTTCATAATTGTTGGTGTTATCAATCCATAGATTGTTTTCAAGCTCATGAGAGGATTTGGCAGGAGAATGCAAAGTTACCTTTTTGACTAAATCACTATGAGAAATAAGCATGTTTTTGGACCGACAAATAAATGCATCTGCGGTGGCTAACCATGTTCTTCCTAGAATCAAGGGATGCCTTCCTAAAGGAGTTTTTGGCTGCAAAACCATAAAGTCAACAAGGTGTTCCCAATAGCCCGGTGAAACAATTATATCTTCTAATACACCCTCAAGATTAATCTTGGATTGGTCTGCTAATTCTAGGACGGTAGGTGTAGGAAGAAGGTAAAGTAACTGTAATTGTTCCATGGTTTGTTGAGTAATTATATTGATTGCTGCCCCTAAATCAATTAAACTGTTTGGAACAAGAATACTGTTGATATGGTCTGAAAAAATTGGATTTCTAGGATCCATATATTTTTGTATGAAATTTTTTCCTCACATGAGATCTGCTGATTTTCCAATAAATTGGATTGTTTTTGGTTCTATTTTCTTCCTTACAAGTTTCTTTAAACAAAGTTCCCTAGTAGTTTTGGCATAAATTGGCATATATTTAATAGCTTGTAATACGGGAACTTTGATGAAAACATTCTTTAATTCTGTAATCAAATCAAATTCAAAGCGGTCAATTGGTTTTTCCAAGATTAACCTCTCTAAATAGCGAGGTGAATTGGATTATTGGGGAAGCTCTCAATTTGGGGAAGTTTTCTTTATTTTAACATCATTATTTATTTGATTAAGATTCCCCTTCTCCGGTTCTTCTTCAATGATGACAAGAGAGGTTTTATTTAGCACCTTTCCTGACCTTAGTTGAATATCTTGTGGTTCCACTAGGGTGATTAGATAGGTAGGAAAGGGCTATATCTCAGTGCTAAAAACAAGCTGAGCTACCTTATTGTTTGGGTTAGGAATTGGATGGGTAGGTAATTGTGTGGGTCTTGGAGGTTGAGTGGGTGGAATTTATAATTTTTGAGGCTATGCAAGTTGTAACTATTAAGGTTGTGAAACTTTCTGAGTTTGTGATTGTGTAGGATATGACCATTGAAATTGTGTGGGGTATGATTGTTGGCCCTTGATCAAGTTTTGAGGAACACTTGGTCATATTTGACCGTTTTTGGACTTTGTCAGCCTATCAAAGATGGAGCGCTAGGCGAAGTAGAGATCACGGGATCTCGGTCCACTTTTGGGCCCTTTTAGGGTTTTGGGTTAATGTAATGGGAAAGAGATTTCGGCCCGTGGGTTTACCCACACTTAGGCCCACTTTTGTAATGTATAAATAGAATGATAGGCAATGTAAGAAGTAGTAGATGTGATTGCTTAGTGCAATTGCCAGTGATTCTATGTGATGTTGAATAAGTGCTCTGCGAGAACTGTGTAAGGCTTGCAAGGCTAAGAGCAAGTTACTGTGAGGTTGCTATAGAAAGCTAAGTGCTGTAACACAAGGAAGATGGATCTAGCGAGCTTCGCAGATCTTCTGTCCTATGCGAAGAAGGGTTTTGGAGGCTTTGTGCTTGTAATAGATTGAAGACAATAATAAAGAAGAAGATCTTGTGGACGTAGCCCCAGGGTGGAGGTGAACCACACACATCTGTGTGTTATGCTCTGTGCTTTGATTCAATGTGTTTTGCTTATGCTATGTGCTTTGATATATCCACTTATGCTCTATGCTTCTTAGATATATATGATTGTTAGATCTGATGTGTATGAGGATGCTTAGTGCTGATCTACTGAATCTGATCTGGGTTACTATGGTCAAGTGCTGAAATACTGTAGATCTGAGTGTACAGAACGATGCTTTGTGCTGTTTGCGAAGTATAATAAGGGTTGAATATTGATGAATGATCAATGTTAAGTGCTCTGTAAATGATATAATCACATATATATGTCCCAACTAAGGTTGCAAACACCTGAGTCTTACAACCACCCCTGCCTCTACCTCGGGTGAGGCTTCATCTTATTTGCAGAAGTTGCTAAAAGGGTCGGTAGTTAGGTCTTTGTTGGTGCGCTCTTGAGTGTTGAACCCTGTGTCAACCCCTGTGCCAACAAATGGTTCCGTTGCTGGGAGCTGAAACTGTGATTGCTGGGAACTGAGGAAGAAGAAACTCTGTGCAAAAGAAAACTCTGTGCTTAGATCTGTTGCCCTAGTGCACAGCTTTTTACTCGACCTGTGAATCTTTGTGCTAGGAATAAGGTCAAATCTAAAGAAAGGAAGATCAGATCTGAAGAAAAGAAGCGAGATCTGAATGCTCTGTGCTCTAAGAAAAGTAAAAGTGGAAATTTCTAAAAGAAAGAGGTCAGATCTGCAGAAAAGAGGTAAGATCTGTAAGCTCTGTGCTCTAATAAAGGTAAGAATAGTCAAAATTTCTTAGATCTAGAAACTTTTTTCTCTGTAGAAGTAAGATAAGTGAAATTTTTTGTTTCTAGAGCATGGATCTAGGTATGCTTGATAGATCCTGTCCTAGCTTAAAAAATAGGGCATTAATAGATGAAAGAAAGTTTGATATGAATAGATCTGATAAGTATAATGATAGATATGTTATACTTATGAATAGAAAGAATGTCTGGACTAACAAATGGATGCAGGATCCTAGAAAGAATTTTCTGCAGGTTAGCTATCACGATTCTAGTGCGTAGTAAAGAAGAGGTTGGGGCTCATTTAAAAGAAAGCAAGGATTAATCCTATGTTACAGTTGCAGAAAACCATGCCATCTAGCTAAGGAATGCCCTGGTAGAAGACCTAGTTGTCTCTATTGCAAAGCTAGGGACCATGAGGTATTGGATTGCCCTATAATGATCGCTAAGATTGAAAGGATAAATATGAATCAAGAAGACTATAAGGCAGATCCAGAAAAGGTAGAAACCCAACAAGAATCAGAGAAAGTATTAATACAGATGAAAGAAACC
This sequence comes from Picea engelmannii, assembly GCA_009831015.1. Taxonomy (NCBI): domain Eukaryota; kingdom Viridiplantae; phylum Streptophyta; class Pinopsida; order Pinales; family Pinaceae; genus Picea; species Picea engelmannii. Next base: position 128,949 of record ML804049.1, read on the forward strand.
CTGAAGGAACATAAAGATGTCTAATTACCAAAGATCTTCAAATAAAAGGAGCAAGTTGAAGCAAGAATGGGGGATTTCGACATTCACTGTGTTCTTGATGAAGAAACACAAGTGAACATTATGCTAGAAAGAACTTGGGAAGCTATAGGGAAGCCTTACATGATTCCTTCATTAGGAGGAATAGGACTATTCAGAGGAAAAATGATGATGTTATGTTGAAAACTCGATCAGATACCTATGACAGTCAATGGAACTTCGACAAAACAAGATTTTGAGATTATCAAATTCATTGAGGACAACGCCCCGTTTACTATGCTACTCAGAAAACCTTGGATTGAAAGAGATCAAGCTAGAAAGAAGGAAGAAGAAGAGGTTTTAGAACAACAGAGACAAGAGTTAAAAGATTTCATGACTAAAAGGATCGCACAGTTGATAGAAGAACAGGAGAACCGCTCGAAGCCATCTGACACTAGAAGCCCAGATGTCGAGGCCAAAGCTAAACAAAAGGATGAAATTTATACCCCAGACAAAGAAAAAGTGATATACCTAAACCCTAGGAGAGAATCTCACCAGCACGAAGTGACTATGTCCAAGGAAAATAAGAATCAAAATGGGAAGAGAACCACCGAGATGAAGCTCACTAGAAAGAAGGCTAGAAAGATAAGTAAGAAGAAGGCTAAGATTGAAAAATTATAGAAGATCCCAGAGGGTACCTTGCAGCAAGAGACTTTGTAGAATTCAAGCTTCACTGGGATATCAGAACAACAACATATGCCACTTCGCTGAGGCGAATTCATATAGCCGTTGGAAGCCAATATAACCATTCGACTGCTGCTCCAAACGGGTCAAAAAGAATTTATGGCTCACCACTAGACCGTTAGACCACGCCATAATGGAAATAACATAAGTTAATGCAGCCTCATACCCGTTTCAATTAGACCATTGCTAAGTTTCCCTACTTAGTCCGTCGCACCACGCAACGATAATACTTTTTGCTAAGTGAGAATTTGAGCTCGAAACGTGAGATTACTTCACCCTGTGATCATTTCCTTGTTCCCATACCGTTCACTGTAGTCTCTGAATTCATTTCACACCCAAGCTAGTTGACCCCAAGCTTGTATGTCGGATGAGCTCAACAATGTTGAGAAAATAGTTGAAGAAGTTTTGATTGACTTAATGATTGACAGAGTCATGTGATCCAGGGGATCAAATTTTGCTCAAAATTCAAAGTGCCCGGAATTGCTTCAAATCGAACAGGAGCATAGGTCTTGTTGTCACGAACCCAACGCAACTCGTTTAGGTTCAAACAGACGTCGGATGAGAGAGATATCACGTTCTATTCAAAATGACCAACAAGCAAAAAAATTGTGCTGACTGTACAGTCCGTATGGATGCTGACATGGCAGACCGTACGACACATGGCAGATAACCATGTGGACAGTTGGCAGTTGACGTGGCAGATATTGATTGGTAGATGTGGATGAATAGTTTGCTGACACATGGCATATTTTGTCCAATGGTTTGGTGCCACATGGCCCAGTCGTGGGCTGCCACGTGGCACCCTGTTATTGGTTGGTTGTATAAAATTTATTTGGAGTCCACCGGACTCAACCCCGCGACCTCCACCCGCATGCAAAGTCTTTGCAAAGTCCACCAACCAATGCACCATAACATGTTGCTTATTATATATATGCTGTGAATTATATTTGAGTTTGAATGTTTTAAAATTGGCGCGAGGGTCGGGCTGGGGCTTAGCCCCAGCGCGCAGTTATATTGTTTATGTCATATGGCCACCGGTTTAAACCTTGGCGTGCGCACATTTCAAACTTTATGCCCCGGTCGTATGTATATACCATGGGACCTCCGGTGAGTGCCCCCGACCGTTGCCTTTTGTTTTTAAAACATAGCCCATTTTTTAATACGCGCGGTCATATGGTGGTGCATGTGCCCTCGACCTAGGCGGTTAAGGGCTAGTGTGTAACCATCCTGCAGTTTGTATTGGTTGTGCGGTTGCACTCGGTGCTGGGTTTTTCCAAATTTATGAGCGTGGGGGCTAGGTTGAGGAGGCAAGGGTGCATTTTGGTGATCTAGAGACAACAAGGTTGAAGGGGAACTTCCAGGAAGCCTATCTTCTTCAATTTTTGGCCAAACGAGGTGCCGAAAAATCCCAGCTAGGGGTTTTTGGATGTTCTGAAGCCACTTGAGCCATCTATTTGGAATTTTGAGCATTATAAAACACATATTTGAGCACTTTGAGAAAATAATACAAAAGATCCATTGGAAGCTGGACCAGGCGATGTAGCCCAAGAGAGGGGTGAACTCCTTTATCATTTGCTGTGTTATGTGTTTTCTGTTCACTGTTTATTGCTGCTATTTATATGCATCTTGAATGAGTAATTTTCTATAAAATTTGTGTTGCAAAATTGATCCATTTTCATTTTAACACATGC
>ML804049.1:144688-173920 GCA_009831015.1 Picea engelmannii
TGCTTCCAAAGTTTTGGAACCTATCTTGGAAGACTCTCCAAGGTCCCCTTTGCCATATCCCAATCCTAAGTATCGAGGCCTTTCCTCAACCTCAATAGGATTTACAATGCCTTGACCTCTACATCCAAGGCCCTTTCCTTCTTAATAACCCATCTTGGTTAGTATTCTCAAACCTACACCTTTTGTATGTTTTTCGAATGCACCAAAACCAACTTGATGAGAATGAGGAAAATTTGATGAGGAACCTTCACTGCATACCTCAGATATGTTTTCTGAAACAGATGTAGAAGGCACTTCCTTCAATCCTTCTTTTCCTTTGTTGTTCTTTGAAGCTTTCACTTGAACCGTGCTCTTTCGTTCCAAGTAGTCTTCATACAACACTTTCACCATCTCAGCCATGGAAAAAACCGAATCTCTGAACTCCTTCTCATTTTGAGAAAGTCCTCCTGTAGATGCCATTTTCTTCCTTGAGATGAGCTCTTCCCTGGTTAACATGAAAAACTCAAATCCAAACGTCAACTAGCTATGATACCACTTGATCCGTCAGGATCTTTTAATGACTTATGGTTGAGTTTCAATTTTGCATGCATTAATTAACCATTTGAGAAACTTAGTGAAAGAATGAGGAAAGAAGAGGAATTATGACATCCATATACACATTTGTAGATCTGAAATGAAATAAAAGACAACAAACCATAACACGCAGATTGATAACGGAGTTTGGCACAACTTTGCCTACGTCTCCGGGCCTTTTCTCTGTGGGGGAGGCTTCTTTATTTCTATTCAAAAGCTCAAAAGTACATCACTGCAATGCCAAATGGCTACAAGACTGATCTGGTCATGTTCACCCAGATCTCTAGAACCATGCAAAGAAAATGGCACGCAAAACGAACGTCCGGAGCTCCCAGAAATGATCCGACAACGTCTCCTCCTCAAAAGCTTCTTTGCCTCAAAATGGATTTATCTTGGTTTCCCTCTAGTATAACCCTGCTCTGACTGCTCTAATGGCTTTGGAGCGGTCAAAAACCCCTATCTGGGCTCTTTCGGCACTTCAATCGGTCGAAAAATGAAGAAGTTATGCCTCCTGGAAGTTTTCCCCTTCAAGCTTGCTGTCACTCGTTCTACAGAATGCACCCTTGTTCTTTAAACCTGGCTCACACGCATTATATAGCGTAAAAACCTGGCACCGAGCGCAACTGCGCCAACGGTACAAACTGTAGAACGGTTAGGGTGCCTCCAGCCCCTAACCGCCTAGCACCTGGGCATATGGCTCATAAAACCGTGCTCTATGGTGAAAAGTGGTTAAGGGTTATAAAACCGTGTAACTCCCTCCGCTTCGGTTAGGGTCACATGGTGAACCACATAACCGTGGCATACAATATAAACCGTGCGCTTTGTATAACGATCGTACACATATACCAATCGGTCACATGCTATGTAATAGGACCACGGGTCGGGGCTAAGCCCCGACCCGACCCCCGCCCGTTTATACAATTAAACGACTTTATAAACATTGCAAATGGATATATGGTAAGTTATATGGTGTGGGCGCAGTGGCCGGATGGTTATGCGAAGTCGTTACATATTGGGGGAGCTCCGGGGGTCTAACCCCGCGGACTCCCATAACATTTTACATACAACCAAAAACCAAACCATGAGTGACACGTGGCGCCCACAAATTGGGCCACGTGTCCTCATACCATTTGCCAATAAACGGACACGTGTCACTTTCGGATTCGACAACTGCCAACCAACGAATGCTTGCCACATCACCACCTAACATGTCATCTTCTGTACGCCATGTTATCCGACATGTAGGCTGCTGACGTCATCCTGTGCCACGTGTCACCCTTACAGTGGTGACACGTGTCACCTCGGGATAGGTCCAGCCGTGCGCCCAAATGTCCAAATCTGCCTGCCACATGTCACTACCTGAGGCTGCCACATGTCACCTGTACGGACCTGCCACATGTTGTCTATATGGACATGCCATGTCAGCATACGGACATGCCACGTCAGCGTCCGTACGGACTGTACGGACTGCACAGTCAACAATTGTTTTTTGCCTGTTTGACTTTTTGGACAAAATGCGATATCTTCTCCATACAGACTCCGTTTGACAAAGTAAATATACCACCGGAATCAGGAAGACGAGACGAACGCAATGGAATAGGTTTCGTCGCATTCCGAGCACTTTCATTTTTGAGCATTTTTCAAGCCCTGTCAGGCTTCTGGATCCGATTTCGAATCAAGCTATGTGACCATAATTGTGGCAATTGTAACATTCAATATTGTGTGGGGCCACATAAGTGTTTCTTTCTTGAACATTTCTATCATAGGCCTTGCAATCTGCAACTCTATGTCCAAAGTTAGTACAATAAAAAAAATGACCATAAAATAAATTTACATACGTGGGAGTGAATGGTGTAGTCATTTTGAATTCCTTTCTTAGATGTTATTGATTGGAGCTTATTTGTGGCTTGAATGTGGAGGTTCTTCTTGAGGATGCATCTTTATCAATTTTCTTATATTTTGGCTGACCACGATTCCTTCATTTGAGTACTTTTGCATAACTCTTGGGATTCTCTTCATTTTTCCCTTCTGGTAACCCATGACACTTATCTTAAACTTTCTTTGTTGATGATGTGGATGCTTCTTCAACGTTTTTACTGAGCTTGACAACTTTGAATCTCAACATGAAAACTTCTTCTTCAAGCTTCTCAACCTCTTCTTCTTTCTTCAACATCTAGATCTTCATGACTTTTTCCATTCTCTTGGCTTCTTCTAGTTGGATCTTCAAGGTGATTATCTCATCTTCAAGTTCTCTTTCTCGTTGAATGAATTATGCCTCAAGCTTATTTTCCTTTTCAATCTCAATATTGTATTCTATTTCATTGGGATTTTCAATCTCATCAATTTCAATCTTCAAATAAGGGCATTCAATTTCAAGATGTCCCACTTCTTCACAATTAAAGAAAAAATACACACTTCTATTGACTTCACACTCTTCTTCTTCTGAAACTGTATGCCATGATAAAAATCTTACCTCTTGTTCTGTACCTTCATATTCTTTAGCAATATCTGACTCTGTGATGGGAGAGGAATAGATATTATGTATCTTATCCCAAAGTTCTTTATTTGATGAACATTTTCCCACTTCATCCTTTACTGAATCAAACAATCCTTCCAAGATAAAATCCATTGCTATTTTATTGTTCCTTTTCAATTCCTTCTTGGCTACAATCTTTGGAGGTTTCTTTGTAGCAGTGTATCATGTGACAACTTATTTCCAAACATCATATCTTTATGCCTATAATTTTTTTTTCATTTTGATGCTCCACATCTCATACTGCAGGCCATTCTGACCATTGAACTGTGGTATTCCATTTGTATACAAACTGTTGCTCTCCATGATCTTCCTTCTAGTGGTTAAACTATTTCTTGAATGAACCTCACTCTGATACCAATTTTTGGAACACTGATTGGGGGGGGGGGGGTGAATCAATATGAACAATTTATTCCACTTTTAACCACAATATATATTCTTTTAAATTATTTAACAATGTTCATCAGTTCATCATCAATGTAGTATCTATGAATGCATTCAATATTTCATAAGCATATGATAATAAGTATCATAACATCGAAAACATCACATCAAGTACATAATACACCAAAATTTTACATGGAAAACCAATGCGGGAGAAAACCACATAATTCTTTTCTTATATGTCAGAAGAAACACATTCATAAGAAGCACCAACTTCCCATTCTCTAGATGCAACTGGAAGGAGGATACAACCCCCTGGTTTCTCAATCTCCAACCTGAAGGAAGCTACAACTCCCTGATTCTATGGCTCCAACCAAAAGGAAGATAAAACCCCTTGTGTTCTCTGGGTCCAACTAGAAGGTGGGATAAAACCACCTAGTTCTCAGGCTCCAACCTGAAGCAAGCTCCAACTCCCTGATTCTACAACACCAACTGGAAGGAGGCTACAACCCCCTTTTCTTACCTCGTACTACCTCCATTAAATATAAGTGTAGATCAACTATCACTACCACAATCACTGCCACTATCAAAACCATTATCTCTTTCACTGTCACTATCTCATCCAAAAAAATAGATCCACTCTCAACTGCATGAAACTCATTCCAAGTTCACTGAGAACATATATCAAACTACATGCCCAACATCACCACATACCATAAAAAAATATGTGTCTCAACCAAGTACCAACCTGTACCATGCATCAACTTGTACCACAACCTATACCATCAACCATGTACCATAACAAGTGCATCAACCGTGCACCAAACCTGTACCATTATTTGTACCATCAACCATGTACCATAACAAGTGCATCAACCATGCACCAAACCCATACTATCAACCACATACCATAAAAAGTGCATCAACCATGGACCAAACCTGTACCATACCAATTATCAATCCTGTACCATACCATGTATCAATCCTGTACCATACAATGTACCTTACTATGTGCCAACCATGCACATCAACCATGTACATTAACCATGTATATCAACACTATACCATGTACAAACAAGATATTCTAAACAAATAATATCAATGATGTACCTCAAACAAGTATCAACATCACCAAGCTATGTCTCAACAAGATGTACCAATATCACTATACCATATAGCTCATCATGTGCCAACCATGCATCAAACCCTCACTGTTATGGAANATATTCTAAACAAATAATATCAATGATGTACCTCAAACAAGTATCAACATCACCAAGCTATGTCTCAACAAGATGTACCAATATCACTATACCATATAGCTCATCATGTGCCAACCATGCATCAAACCCTCACTGTTATGGAACCTCAAGCTGTATCAATAACTTCAGCAACACACCTTAAACCATGTGCAAAAACCTCACCGTTATATATCCTCAAGCATATACCACTCATAGCCCAATCATATACCAAGACCACTAATAAATGCCTCTCACAATGCACCACACGATATGCCAATAAATCAAACTAAGTGCACCAACAATGTACTTCACCAGATATGCTTCAAAACATTCACTACAACAAGAACCATACAACTAATAGCACATCTAGGAGAATACCCAATCTCACAAGACCATACCTCAACCATGTACAAGAAGATGCCTCAAATATATCCCAATATGTGCTTCTAACAAAGAACCATAATAGCCATAGACCAAATACTAGGGATATGTATGTGCCAATATCACCAAGAGAAGGATCTCTACCATATGCCACAAAGCCTCTAAGACATGCCTTAAGAATGTGCTAAACCATCCATGATACAAGCCTCAAGCATACAGAGAAACATACCTTTTATTAATGTAGATAGCTATGTTGTACCTTCACAATGTCAGACCTTCTTGTAGCCTCTGCTCAACTCCTGCAACCTGCAACCCTTCTCATCTTCCAAATCAGGTAGTGCCTCGCATGATGAAGGTGGGTTTCAAGCGGGTCCTCACGTGACATGTTGTAGGAATTACACGGGGATTCCTCACATGATGTTTACTGTCTCACGTGTTGGGATGACTCTAATCTTGGTTTTTCGCGATCTTCCTGCTCTCTATTGCAACTATGAAACTTTTCTGTCACTCTTCCTTTGCTTCCTCATACTTGCACAAATTCAAATATGTCAATGAGTACTTGCAATAAACCTTTCACAAGATAGATATTCAATGTTCTCAATAGGTGCTAATGGGAGTCTCTTGCTCTCTTATTTATACTCTCCAAGTGCCTTCCTTTAGGGGTCTTCTTCTAACTATTTTACCCAACTTTCCTCTTTTAGGGCTAACCCACTTTCAACTACTTTACCCACTTGCAATTACTTTACCCATAATTAGTAAACTCACCACTTCTTGTTGCAACTAATTAATTTTTAATTATTTTCTTATTGCAACAACTTTACCTATGATTAACTCTTAGTTGCAACCACTTTGACTAGTAAACTTCTTGATGAATTTCAAGGAGCTTCTAGAATAATTGAATTATTTGTTGACCTTCTAGGGGCTTCTAGAATATTCATGAGGGTCCTCCAACTTCACTAAGCCATATCTATTCAACCACGAGAAACTACGTGATGTACCACATATCATAAAAAATGACATGACATGTACTATCCATATATGATAGTCTTACCTACAAATTCACTGAGCTTCATGTCATTATTCTTAATCCAAACTTAGGTTCCTTAACCACACCTTTGGGGCTACCAAAATTTTCTATCGGACTTGCTTCAAGGGTTGAACTCAATCTCTAAGGGTTGACATCAATGACAACCAACTATCCAACACTTGTGAGATACTAACAATGTATGTGCAGGGTTTAGTGCATAAATGGATTCTAATTTGAGAGAGAAATTCTAAGTTCTAATCTAGTGCTTCAAAACAAGAACACACCTTTAAAATATAAATTACTTAAAACAGAAACTGTAAATACTACAAAGACATTTCGTTAATTAGATGGTTGATCAAAGATATAATTTGCTAGTTATGAATTACAATATTTCATTTATGTAACACTCTTAAATATTTATGTAATTTGTTATGAAGCAAGTCTCATTTCCAATCTTCAATGGAAACTATCTCCATGTAGGTAACTATGCTCAATTTCTACTTCATAAACTAAGATTCCATAGATATGTCTTTTGTCATTGGATTGCTAATTATAGAATTACTTTAATAGCACAAGTCACATTTTTTCATTTGTATCAGACTCAAATGTTTTTGCAACACAATGTGAAGTACAACTTCTCTTTCAACCTTCAATGGAAGATTTTCTCTCTCCAAGGAATTGTACACAAAAAGCACATGAAGTAAAGATTACCACAATATTTTAGAAATTTAATTAAACAAATGAAAACAAAAGAAATTGATATGAAAATTAACCAAAACATACACTACTTATTGAATTCAAAGGAATGAATTGTAAACTAATTATACTTACCTAATCTAACTCTAAGAATTGAATTGCAATGTTGGCGGAATTGAGGGAGATAAAATAACGGAGAGTAGACATATTGTACACACCAAAAAATATTTTACGTATCTTTTATTATTCAATCAAAGACATATTTATACATGATTTTTTCCCTCAACTACACAACAAACTCGTGAGGGAATATCTCAACTACACACATAAATATGATCTAATAGTTGGAGAAGATCTCTCACAACTAACTAGATCTAACAAAACCAAACCAACTCTAAAGTAAACATTAATTATAACACCCTCCCTTAATGCTTACACCATAAATAACAATACCGAAATCACATAAAAGTATTTTTGGACTCTGATCTCTGTCTGGTTTGGTATTCTTAAGCATTTCTATCCACTTCTGAACTTTCGTAGACTACGCTCTTTCTCACCTATTCATTCGAGCTACCACTTCATCCATTGAAGATAAATTGCTTTTGACCATCAATGATGTATTTGTAATGATCGATGATTCTTGACATACTTAGAAAAATAGTCTAGATACTGAATCATCCTATTGACATCCATTCATTTGTTGAAATACATAGCTCATTTTATTTTCCATTTATATAGAAAAAAAATCTATATACTGGATGTATCCAATAGTCAATCATACAACATGACCTTTTTCACATACATAATCTCACAAACACATAAAGATAACTAGTAATCGTTGTTCTTGGAGCACTGAAGTACAACAAGAAACACCAACTTATAACATACTGTAGTCATGATCAAACCAACAATGTGTTCTTATGGCACCGAAGAACTTCAAGAACCACCAGCTTAAATTATGTTACTCTGTTCTATGAACTATCTTTCATCATATAATTTTAAAAACAAAATAATGCTAATATATTAACAAAATTTATAAAAATGTTAATATAATTATGCCACTCAAGAGAGCTCCTCAATTGGCCTTCAAAAAACTCTCAAATTCAAATAAAGGAAATGAAATTGCTACTAAATAATATAGCTGCCCCCTTTTCTTTTTCACAAGGGTCACCATTTGACCAAGAAAATCAATGTTCTCTAGTTGGAGTTGACGATCAATCCCACAATTGCAATTGACTCGGATCTGAAAGGGAAGGAAGACGTCAGAAACAAATCTACCCACGAATAGATCACAACCCCCGTACATGAAACCAAATTTTTGGTAGTGGATGATTGACTGGTAGTTAGATCAAATCTTAGACACAAATCTGATTTGTGTTCTTCCTTTACAATATGCCATCAAGATTATGCAAGAGTTGATGCCACATGCGTTTTCCACAATGAGTTGAGTCCATCAAGTGCATGGTCGAACATGAAGTGTAAAAAATAAACCCCTGAGTAAATATTTTTGGAACATCAAGCATTGATGGTTCATCACACATCTCTTGGGTTCATTCGGTTGATAGGTTGACCTACATTTGGACATAGTTGGTCGAGCAATAGACTAGCACACCACACTAGTTGGTCGAGTAGTTGACGTGCCTGTCAGTCGCACAATCGGCCAACAATTGAATATAGTCGGGAAGTGGATCGACCAACCTTGAAATCGACTATGAGTTGGATGGATAATCAGTCAGAACGAGTCCTACCGAGCCAACTTGACGGAGCGGATTTTGCAGAGTCAACTCTAACCGTTGATAGTTATATGTGGATAAGATCTTTTGGATTATGTGGAAGTTGGTTAGATCTTGAGACTCTAAATGAATACCCCTTGGGTCATTATCATAATGTGAAATGTGAATTTATATTACACAATAGATCATGCAGATCAATATGTGCAATCTACACTTTGATGTTATGATCACAATACACTGTGATTAAGTGATGTAACAATGTCTTTAGATGCCACCTCTGTTCTTCGAAACTTTTTTGTCCCTTTTCGATTATCTGCAGTACTGTGTTATTTGTTTCATATCATGTTCCATTTCATTCCCCAACATGGTATCAGAGCCGATGGTTTGAAAACCTCGACATGTTATCGACAAACCTTGTTGAGTCAGATTTGTTCTGTGATTGACTCTAGGCTGGTGGTTTGCTGATTATAACTTATTGAAACAAAACCAGCCTGCCTAGATATAAAATATGGATTTGAAGATCAATCCTATTGTTTTGAATGGATCAAATTATGTAGTATAGGCTCTAGATATGGAAACTCTGTTAAAAAATAAGGACTGTGGTAGTATACCAAGGTCGCAATCCCATATCCAACAGATGCTTCGACAAAATTTGCTATTGATGTAAATAAGGATGAGGTTGTAGGGGTCATCACGACATCTCATAGGAAATCCGTTTTCATCTCAGTGGAATTGATTTTCCGCATCTGGTCTGGAAGAAGCTGAAGACCTTGTTCGACCAAGTCAACGAAAGTCACATCATGCAGTTGGAGAAAGAGTTGATCTCTATTGATCCTCATTCCTTTGAAAGAATGGAGGACTATTTATCAAGTTTTAAGGAACTCCAGTTGAAGTTGAGAGAATATGTAGAGAACTACAAGAATAAGGATTAACAACTCATTGAGCTGGTCCAGATAAATTTGTGAACACCATTTGATGTGTTTGTATCGACCTTCCGCACCAACTGGAACACACACAAGCAATATGGTAAGGAATACTCCTTTGAATTTTTTGTGAACTTTTGATTACTGATATGCTTGAAGAAGGAAATCTTAGTGGTAAGCACCAGGCCCACTTTCTCAAGGGTAAGGGAAAGATGGATTCCAGAAATAGAGTGCAGAATGATGCTTCTGCAAAAAAACTTGCATACACTGATCAAGGACCCTAGAGACAACCACAATGAAGTAAAAAGAAGAAGACATGTTGGTACTATGGAAAGACTAAACATGTTGAGAATAAATTCTTCAAGAAGCGAGATGATTTAGAAGAGAAGGTTAAGAGACTTGAAGGAGACGTGTTGACTGTTTTCCGATCCATTGATAATTTCACCTTCCAAGTCGGGACTTCTCATGCCTTGATGTCTCACACTGTGAAAAATGAATGGGTTGTCGACTCTAGGTGCACTCATCATATGACAAAGGATGCCACTTTATTCATGAGAATGAATAAAGCCGAAGATAGTAGAATGTATGTTGTTGGTCAAGGTGATGTAACCTGTCGACATGGTAAATTTTTCGGCATCTATCATGTGATCAATTTTAGTGACAATCTGCTGTCTCTTTCTCAATTGACTCAGGCTGATAAGATTGTGTAATTTTGGCAATATTGGTTCTATGTTCGGGATTTGAATAAAGGGAAGTCGATTTTCACTGATGGGATCCTAGACCTGATGGACAACTTGTATAAGTTTCGTGACTTGAATCGAATTGAATCTGAACCGACCACACTTATTTCTCACACTGATGAGAGAATTCAAAATTGGCATGAATGACTCAGACATCTGAATTTATGAAGTCTACAAGAACTCACAAATCAGAACATAGTTGCTGGTTTACCGAGGGTGCTTCCTCCTGAAGGTGTATGTAAGGGTCACGTACTTGGGAAACATCATTAGGCACATTTTGACTCTAGACAAGAATTGTGAGCGTATAACCTACTAGAATTGTTTCACAATGATGTTTGTTCTATAAATTTACCTTCGCTAGCAGGTGCAAGGTACATTTTGATTTTCATTGATGATTTCTCTCGTTTCACATGGGTATCTTTTTATGAAGAATAAAAATCTTGTCTTTGATAAGTTCAAGGAATTCTGGGCCTTTTGCTGAAAAACAATATGGTCAACCCATCAAATGCTTGAGATCAGACAATAGTGGTGAGTATGTCAATCGACCCTTTGAAGAATACCCACTTTTATCTGGTATTGATTAGTAGCGGTCAGTTCCTCACACACCTCAGCAGAATGGAGTTGCAGAATGTAAGAATCAAACATTAGTCAAAATGGATAGATGTATTCTTTAGACTAAATACCTACTTCCTCACTTCTGGGATGAAGTAGTGTATTGTGCCAATTATCTTCTCAATTGCATCTCGACTTGATCTATTCCTTCCATGACTCTACTTGGACGATGGTATGGAAATAATCCCTTTGTTGGTCACCTTCGTGTTTTTGGATGTGTTTATTGGGCCCACATTCCTAATGATTGTCGAAATAAACTGGATGCGAAGAGTCATGCTTGCAACATGATGGGATACTCTGAAGAGTTGAAATCCTATTGACTATTTGATCCTATCCAATGATAAATTATTATTCGAAGTAACGTTTGGTTTGATGAGAAGTATTTCAGAGTTAAGTTTCTCAATGATTCCTTTGGATTGTTGAAGGATGCTCCGTTTGATGTTGTCTCTAACACTAGTTATCCTGCTCCTATCTTCATCCCTTCAAATGGTTCACTGAAATTTCTTCCCATTTCGACTCGACCGTCAATCTCCGAGTTGACTAGTTCAACATCTTCTGGTTTCACTGGTCCTTTGATTGCAAAACCTCCAACTTCTAATCAACCTACTGAAGTGAACCGCAATTCACCCGTTTCTTGTCTACCTCGCTGGGCTGCCAAGACAATTGAAGCCACTGGAGATGCCTCCTGCGGATGATAGACTCGAATTTAGAAGAAACATGCCAACATTTCCCTCATGACTCGTTTCCTTGAAACCTCTGATCCTATTACCTACTCCGATGCCAAAGGATGATCCGAATTGGAACAGGTAATGAAGACTAAAAATGATTCCTCTTCGAAGAATTAAACTTGGGACTTGGTTTCCCTCCCTCATGGAAAGAACATTGTAAAGTGTCGATGGGTCTATAGGACCAAATTTATATTTGAAGGTGTTTTTGAGTGGCACAAAGAACACCTCATCATGAAGGGATTTTCTCAATAAGAAGACATCGAATACAATGAAACTTTTTCCCCCATTACAAACATGAATTCTATTAGATTGATTCTTTCCCTTGCTTCTTGTTTTGGATGGAGATTCATCAAATGAATGTGAAGCATGCCTTTCTTTACGGTGACCTATCTGAAGAAATTTACATGCAACAACCACCTGGATTTGTGACATATTCTAATTTAGTATGTCGACTCAAGAAGTCGCTTTATGGTTTGAAGTAGGATCACCAGTCCTGGTACACTAAGATTGACTGTTTATTTCTTAGGCTTGGTTTCAAATGGTGTGAATCTGATCCTAACTTGTATGTTCTCCACTCCAATGGAGACACTTTGATTTTTTTTTATATGTTGATGAATTAATCATTACTGGAAATAATAATTCTCTCATCTTTAGATTGAAGAAACAACTCGCTGACTCCTTTGACATGACAAATCTTGGCCCTCTACATTATTTTTTGGGTCTTCAAGTATTACCACTGTGTGATGTTTTTTTCATTTCTCAGTCTAAATATATAATGGATCTGTTGACACGTTTTGAGATGACTTATTGCAAGCCTTGTGCCACTCCTTTTCAGTATGGAGTGAAGCTTAGTAAAATTTGTCAAACACCCACTGTCAATGCTACTCTCTATTGACAATTGGTCGACAATCTTATTTATCTTAATCATAGTCGACCTAATATCTCCTTTGCTATTAGTGTGGTTTCTCAGTTCATGCAAGATTCCCAAGAAAGCCACTGGAAATCAGTCAAACACATTGTTCGATATCTGAAGGGTACCACTTAATTTGGTATCAAATATTGTCGTAGTTCAGATTTGCTAGTCGCCTTCACCAACTTCGACTGGGTTGGCGATGGAGATGACCGGAAGTCCACTTTTGGGTATGTGTTTCCATATAGCATTGGACCTTTGGTGTGGTCATGCAATAAACATAAGGTAGTATCCTTTTCGACTACATAAGCAAAATATTGTGGTGTTGTTCAAGTAGGTACTAAAACAATTTGTATTCGACAATTTTTGGGCGAGCTTGGATTTCCTATTCATACCTTGACTACAATCTTTTGTGATAATAAAAGTGCCATTCAGGTTGTTGACAACCTTGTTGCTCACAGTAAATTGAAACATGTTGAGGTCCATGATCACTATTTGCGGTAATTGGTTCATGATGACAATGTTTTTCTTGAATATTGTCACACCGAAGATCAAGTTGCTGATATCTTCACCAAACCTTTAGTTGAAGCCATATTTATCAAGCTCCACACTTTTCTTGGGCTTCAGGAAGCTAAAATTATGGGGGGGTGTTCAAGTAATGAAATGTTTCCTCATGAACCTCCATAGTTGTGTGTTGATGGGGGGGGGGGGNACACATCTCCTGGGTTCAGTCGGTCGAGAGGTCGAACTACACATGGACACAATTGGTTGGGTGATCGAACAACACACCACACCAATCGGTCGGGTAGTCGATGTGTCTGTCGGTCAGACAGTTGACCGATAGTCGAAGATAGTCGGGCGATGGATCGAACAACCCTACAATTGACTACGAATTGGATAAATAGTTGGTTGGATCGAGTCCCATCGAGCTGACTTGACATAGCATATTTTTTGGAGTCAACTCTAACCATTGGCAGTGATATGTGGACACAATCTTTCGGATTCTGTGGAAGTCATTTATATATTGAGACTATAAAAGAAGACCCCTTGGGTCATTATCATAACGTGAAATGTGAATTGAGATTTCACAATAGATCTTGAGATCAATATGTGCAATATGCATTGTGATGCTCTGATCACAATACACTAGGCTTAAGCGTTGTAATAGTGTCATTAGACGCCACCTCTATTCTTCGAAACTTTTTTGTCCCTCTTTGATTATCTGCAGTACTGTGTTATTTGTTTCATATCATGTTCCATTTCATTCCCCAACAAAGATATCTCCCACTCAGCTACCCGCAAGTTGTATGTCAGCACAAACAAGGCAAAGAAATATGAGCCATCTTAGCAGTTTTGAAAACACGAGAAATGGAGGCCAAGGAGAGAATCATTATGGTATCCAAAAGGCCAAGTTTAATCTATTGAGTCCAAAAATTCCACTAGCGACCCCTATATATCCAACAACAACATGGAACAAAAAATTTATGAGCAACAAACTCTACACACTCTACACACGGAAAGAAAAATAAATAATCCACTCTCCTACACTAAGCTCTAATACCAAGATAAAATAACAAAGAGTAGACATATTGTACACACCAAAAACTATTCTACATATCTTTTATTATTCAATCAAGCACATATTTATACATGAAGTTTTCCCCCAACTACATACCAAACTTACAAGGGAATATCTCAACTACACACATAAATATGATCTAATAGTTGGAGAATATCTCTCAAAACTAACTAGATTTAACAAACCCAAACCAACTCTAAAATAAGCATTAATTCTAACAAGGGGCCCTTCCAGCTGATGTCACGCTGCAAGAGAATTACGATGCTAAAAACTGATCACACATGAATTTGGAACAGAACATCAGTTTGGTCGTTCCTTGTATTAAAAAGTTCAAAGGTTCAACAATACAAATTCAAAGTATAATAAAGATCTGATACTATCCACTTCCTTTAGAATATTTGATTTCAGGTTTATATACACATACAATTACAAAAGAGCGCATATACAATCTCTAAATGAATCTTCTGTTCCACGCCTCGACCACATCAATTACAATATTGTAAATGGTAAAGATAGATACAATTTTGCGTTTATGGTAAATCCTTCACAAAGATAGTACGTAAATCAGATCGAATGATACTCTCATGACATGTCAATGCATGATAATATCTTCAATAGTTTCCAGGACCACATTCCTCGTTGAGTATGCTATTTTTGGTGTAGTTTGAACGCTGGATTGAGTGGAGGATAACGCCCACCTCGTTTTCTCTGGAACTGATGTAATGGACATAGGACCATCTCGAGGCATCCAGGAATAAAACCCATATCTAGGATTTCTTTCTAGAAGCACATTGGTATGCTGAATGATGAAGGTCGTTACTGAATGCATGTTTACACCTTCATCATGAACCATTTTATATAATTTTGTTTAAGAAATATTATTATCTCTATTAAAAAAAATTATATTTTTTATTATAATTCCAAAAATTACATCTTTAATCATTTTATATAATTTTGTTTAAGAAATATTGTTATCTCTATTAAAAAAATTACATTTTTTATTATAATTCCAAAAAAATACGTATTTAAGTTTTGACTAGTAAACCATTTAAAAAAATATTATATGTTTTGTTTAAGTTTTGACTCCTAAACTATTTTAAAAAATATTGTATATTGAGTTAGTATTTTTTTTTTTATAATTATGCTTTGGTATTACTATAAACATAGATTATATATAGACATATAAACAAATTTCAACATTTTTAGTCCTCCAAAGACCATGATAGTCTATGGGGATATATCCCCAAACCAAAAATATTCCCTGTTCCTGAGGGGAAACTAAGCCTTAACCAAATTGTATATGTCATACTTAGCTAGGTTCTGAATGTTATTACTTAAAACTATCTTTTAAAGCCTAAAAAACATAAAAGCAGTAAGAAGAACAGAGTGAGATGTCACTTGTTATAGTGCTGGCTGGCGAGGTCCACTATCACATGACCCACAATAGCATGAGAATACCCAACCTCAACATAGTTCGTAGCAGGAGGGGTGAAGTTCCCCCCATGGCGATTGGCTAACCAGGTGACAACCTCAAACGTGTAAGCACATTGAATCTCCATCGCTTCCTTTCGGCTCTTCAACTGGTAAAAGTCTTCCTCTTTAGGGAGCATTCCCATGGCCACCATAGTCTTGGTGTGCCAATATAACTCCAAGGTTCGAAAAAGCTTTGAGTTGCGGAACCGAGTGCATCCCAAATCCAGGATGAATCCTCCAAGTTGTGCTTCTACATCCACATCCTCCTAAAACTACATGATTTGTCTAACTTCCTCCTCAAGCTCATACATTTTATCTTTGTCAGCCTCCGGGACAAACTCCTCATATAAATCTTCTGCGTTGATGGCTCCTTTCACAGCTTGAGAGGGCTGGACAGAAGGGGGGTGAGAAGGATTGCGACCTCTTAGAGCCATATCTAATTTGGTAAGCAGGGGAGGAATAGTAATAACAAGAAAAAAATCAAGCGCTTGAGAACTGAAATGATAACATACAAGAAAACACACAGAGTTGGGAGGAAGTTGAACATAGTCTTTGTGCCAAGCCCATGAATTTATAACCAATCTCCAACTATAATCCCACTTGCCTTCCAAAACCTGAATATTCATTGATGAGCATGGGAGCATCACGTTCATAATGTGACTCTGGAAGCCTCCCTTCATTGCCACTATCATTCCCAAACCTGGATGAAACATAAACTTCACCAATTTCATGCGACAACGAGGGGGAAATGAAACCATTTTTGAGCCTCATCTGCTTGTCATGCTAGTCCCTTCCCTCAAACGATGAAGCGATGTCAACAAGACCTAAGTTGGCATACTGAGCATCACGCTATATGACAAATGTGTGTCTAGGCTGGCTAACCGCCGCTGCTTGAGACCGTGGGATGAGTGTCGACTCGGGCAAACCACCCTTTCCATCATGATATCTGTCAGAAACCCCATCCAAGGAATATGTTGAGTTGGTATAGAACAAACATTACATATTACATTATTTATAAATACTTTGTATCATAGATTTAGAGATTTGATATATTTGTCAATTTAAAAAATATAAAAATATCATCTTCATTTTTCTTTTTGAAAGTAGTGGTGCATTAATGCACTTTGTGATTTACATTGTTATATTTCTTAATGGAGAATTACCATTATTTATAATTTAAAATCATTCTCAAAAGCATGCACATGTATGTTAATAAAAAAATAAAATAATAATAATGTAAGAAAACATCAATATTTATACATTATACAAAATTTTATAAATAAAAAAATAAAAATTTTCACAAGTTTCTGAGTGAAATGGGGTATTGTGCGACTCCTAAGATTTTATGGGATAAAATAATGTTTCATCTTTATGATACTAAATGTTTTAGGTACACATATAGTAGATCTAAATTTCAAAATATTTGTAACAATGCTAACATTCTTAACCTGTTAACTCATCAAACTTTGGATATTTAGAAAAACTTCCTAACCTTTTAACTCATCAAACTTTGGATATTTAAAAAAACTTCTTTGCAATATTTTGAAGCATATTTTTTTAAAAGCAATTCAAATAATTCTTTATCTTTTTTTAGAAGTGAAATAAAATAAGATATTTTTTTTGAATATTAACAATAATCATAGATAATACTAAAATTTGATATTGGTTATTTTGATGATATCGGTTATTAGTCCCTGCCGAAGGTGGTGCAGGGACTCTAGCATTTGATTAGTCGTTGAATTCATATTAGTTAGGCCCTTTGATTATATATTTTTTCCCACTCTCTAATGTTCAACATAGAGAAATCAACATTTATTTTTTATATAATATAAAAAAAGTATTCTTCGTAATCTTATTGTACAATAGATTTAGTCTTATTACAGGCTTTGCTTTTCCCAATGTTTAATTTTTGGTTTCTTCCCAAAGTTTTTGGTTCTTCCCAATGTTTTTGTTTTTGGTTAGTCTTATTGCCGATGCATTTTTTCATTATAACCTAACTTTCAAGTTTCTTTCCTTATGTGTTTTTTTAGTGCATTAACATTTTCGCTTTGTCAGTGTACCAATTTCAACCTGGTAACATACAATGCTTTGTCCGATGATTATTTGAATGGCCGAGAAAAGCATCTCTAATTTATCTGTTTGCATGTATTTTTACTTACCTTTCCACTCGATAATGCACAAGCTCAAAAATTGCTGCGACAATAGTGCCCACTGTGCTTAAGATTTCCCCGAATGCATGCCCTATTTGGCTTATACACCAAGTTTGGAAGAATCTCTCCACTGTTGGAATATCTTATTCGCGAATTGCCGAAACATTCAAAATATTTATTCATCTTTACCAGTCAAATTACTCGTGTTTCCTCCAATTAATATAGAGTTGGTACACAATCTGTAAAGTTGTTGATTGTTCAGATGCTTACCACATACACAACACTGAAAAGCCCAATATTCCCTTTGGATAGGTTTAGACTTATAAGTTATTTTTTTTTCCAGTGATCGTCATCCATGGAATATTGCAATGTAATTGTTGGTGAAATGCTTATTCTCCATTATTTAAATTGCATGATTCTAACCTGTCACCTAGATATTTGATTTCTTACCTACCCATATTACAGAATACAAAAAATATAGCAGGTTTTATTGCTCTACTAATAAACAAGTGTTGTTAAAGATAAGTGAGCATGCTATCTTTTCAAAACATGTGGTTGTAGTTAATTTTATCTAATTAAGTGAAGTATATACCTCATTAAATTCATAACATTACTGTAGTTGTCAATTTCCTCCCCATGAGAGGGCACAAATGGTCAAATGCAGAGCCACCAAATAATGTTTAATGTGAATTTTGGATATCACCTGCAATCCTAGAGCGTCAGTTCACCATGTTTTCTCAAATGCCATGGAAATCAAAATATCATAAGAATAAGTGTTGAAACAAACATGCATTAATTAATAGTCCGAGAAAGTAATTAGTTGACCTTCAAAGAGAACTTATAACAACGAGAAAAAAACAATGTGAAACAAGGTTCTAGTCTAGTTGATGGTTCTATTGTCAAATAAAATGCCTAACCTAATCTTGTCACCTTCTCCTTCATGCCTTGATATGTCATCGTCGATAAAGCCAAGGTAAGAGTATTTAGTCTTTCCAGTTAATTATATCACTAATATATTATTAGTCTTGCATGTGAGTCTTATGTTGATGTTTCTTTTAAAAAATATTTATAATTTCTTCTTGTATTCAAACCACAAACCATTGTATTGAGATTTCAATTTTGAGTTCTTTATCACCTGCACACTTTCTTTCATATGTGATAGATTTAAGAGAAAATCAAAGATAAATGAAGAAAATCATTGTCAAAGAGGGATTTTGAGACAATTTCCCGCTTAAGATTTTATTGACATTTGAAATGCTTTTGTGAGGTTGCACGTTTTGGATAAATACTAAAAATTATTCCAGGTATGAGTTATTGTTTGGTCGTGAATGATTTTGATTTTATATGTACATTATGAAACTAGGATTCTGAACTTCTTCAACCATTAGTTGAAGCTTCTAATAAGTAATGAGATTTTGGAAGAAATGTTTGGATATGCAAACAATATTTCTTTAATAAAAAATTGATTATGATTAGAAATTAACTTATAACAAAATGATATATTAGAGACATTTGTTGATTAATTGGGTTGGTTTTCATTGATGTCAATCCTTGAAGAAAGTCCAGTAGCGAATTTCGGTAGCACAAAGGTTTGGGTAATGGAATCAAGTTTGTTTGATGTATAATGGTATGAGTTTTAATATATTTTAAGGTAAGAATATTCTATATGGATAATACATGTCATGCCATTTCTGGTGGTATGTGGAATGTCACATAACTCCTCACGGTTAGAGAGTTATGGCCATGTGAAGTTGGAGAACCCTCATGAGTCATCTAGAAGCCCCAAAAGGTCAAAGTAGTCAAAGTGTTTGCAAAAAAGAAATTATTTAAATAATAAAGTGAAGTGATGAGTGTACTATAAGTCAATGTGGATACAATTTTTTTTATTTAAATAATAAAAGTAATGGAGAAATTACTACGTGGACAAGTGGTTAGAAGTGGGTTAGCCCTAAAATAAGGAAAGTGGTTTAAGAGATTTTAGAAGGTAAATAATAAAGTGAAGTGATGAGTGTACTATAAGTCAAAGTGGATACAAAATAAATTATTTAAATAATAAAGTTAATGGAGAAATTACTAAGTGGACAAGTGGTTAGAAGTGGGTTATCCCTAAAATAAGGAAAGTGGTTTAAGATGGTTAGAAGGTAACCCCTTGAGGAAGCTACATAAAAGTATAAATAAGAGGCAAGTGTATCTCATTTTAACAACACTTGAGCATATTGAATATCTATAAGTGAATGACGTAACCAAAGGATATATAAGACAAATTTCAGAGGGAAGGTGAAGTAAAGAATGCCAAAATTCAAGGGAGGATAAATTCTTTTGATGATTCTTTCTAATGTATGTTTTTTTTTTTAAGTAAAAAAGAGTTGGAGCCTATTATATTATCATTGAAAAAATACAGAGCTGTTGGTGATGCCAGCTGTCCCGCCTGAGCAGGAAACCGGGATAACTGGGCATCCTTGTCCATGTGTCACCATAGTTGCAGAGTAAGCAAAATTTAACAAAATTTACGTTGCTATTTCCCGCCCGTAGGAAACCGAGAATAGAAGGCATCAGTATGAGACTGGTTTTTTCATCTAAAACTAAGAAATATAAAAAGCTATCTGTCCTCAGGCATGGACTATTAGAACAAAATCACAAGCAAAGTCTGGGTTTGAACATCAAATAACCTCGGAGCTAGGGTGAGTGTCGTCGACCGCGGTGTGCCTCCATCTTGCTGGGAATGCGTATGCTCGGGCACATGTCGGGCATTGTTTCTTTGGTGTGGCTCTAGAGTGCGCTGTGAAGAACATGTCGAGCCTCTGATCCAGTCTTGCGATGCGAAAGACCTGATCTTCTAAGAGATTTCTCATGTCAAAGATGAGATTGAGATAACCCCAGTCAACTGAGGGTGACTGTGCCGGGCTGGTGGCCGCTGTCGCTCCTTGCGTGTTGTATCCCACAGCTCCTCTGGTGGGTTTGGGAGGAATTTCTTCCTCCACATAGCAGGGAGAGTAAGGTATTTCTATGCTGATGTTTCCGTGGTTGCGCGTGCCGCTTGCCGCCTGTGGAGTGCTAACCGAACCAAAATGGGAGCGGGGGTTCCATTTTTCCGGGACCATGAACAAGGTGTGTTCAGGAGGGCTTTCCAGCCCTCCTTCCGGGATGACCTCCTTGACGACCGCCATTGGAGGCGTGCATGGTCATTCCCTTCGTCTCCTGGCAGCCATTGCCATTGATTTTTCAAAATCCACCTTTCTCTTTCGTCTTGACTGCGCTATATACCAAGCCGCTCCTCTTCGCGGTGTCCCCTTGATTCTTGGCATGGTGAGGATCCAATGTCTAAGCCAGGAGCGACCAATTGGAGTTGGATTGCTGCTGAGGGTGGGCAGTGTGGCCAAGAGAAGTGGCCGCACCAGTGGGACAAGAGAGAACTTGCTGCAATGCCGGTGCTCTGCGAGATGGAGGTTCTCGGGAGCGCTCTGCTACCTGGTGTTACAATTACCACAATGAGCCCAAACGCTATGCCAATTACGATAACTACCGTCATCACTTCCTCCATTAAAGTCTGAAGCTTAGTGCGGGTACCCTCCCCTTGTGCGAGAAGGCTCGGCTGTTGAATGCGCCTGTGCATATTCATGTCGAATTAATGTGTGTTTGATGTGAGCCGGTTGACACCGTGACACCTCGTCCCAGCTTGCTCCCACGTGGCCGCATCGCCCTCCGTGTCACCCCATCCGGGGAGTGAAGATCTTTGTTGGCCAGGACTTGGCACCGCTTGTGGACCTCTGAGACTGGTGAGCCATGGCCATCCCAGCATAAGCGTTCCTCTCCCGTGTCCACTGCCTCATTTGCTAGGCAATCTGCCACTTTGTTTGCTTCTCGTTTGACATGAGAAGTAGTGATACTGCAATGCGGTTGAAGGTGAAGAGTGAAGTCAACTAGTAGTCTATGGAGTCGCCAGCTTGGTGAGATTTTGTCTGGGTTGCATCCATGGAGTATTCTAGTGGCTAGCCTGATGATGAATTGGGAATCTCCTTCTAGGATTACCTTGTGATGGTCTTTAGCAATGGCTATTTGGAGTCCTCGGAGGAGGCCTGTTAGCTCGGCCACATTGTTGGTTGTTTCTCCAAGGAATCCTGCTTCCATATCAAGGATTTCCCCTCCTGAGTTTCTGAGCACGACCCCATAGCCTGCCAGTCCTGGGTTACCTTGGGAGGCTCCATCAAAGTTGACTTTGATAAAGTGAGCTGGAGGGGGAGTCCAATTGGTAGGACTGGTAGGTAGTCCCGTGTTGCGTTTTTGCTGAGGTTGGTTGCTAGTTAAGGGTTGCCAGTGTTGAAGAATGATAAGCTCCTCAGGGCTACACTGCTGATCTTCCTCAGTCCAGGGCTTACTTCTGATTATTTCTCTGATTAGAGATTTGACTTTCTCCCAAGTGTCTTCAGGTGGAGAGGATTGGGAATGGAATATTCTCTTGTTTCTCTCCTTCCAAATTTTCCAGAGCGTGAATCCCGGTAGCAGGGTCCATATGTAGTTTAAAATGGGGTTGTTGAAGGAGATGCTGTCCCAATTATCGATTGTGTCGTTGATGCCACTCCGATTCCGGCTGGATTTGCGCATAAGTTGCCCATCGTAGTCCCAAATCTTTTGGCTGTAATGACAACCATTGAAGAGGTGTTCTTTGGTTTCCTCCATTTGTAGGAAAAGAACGCAGTGGAGGGTCCAATAAGGCCTCTCTTTTTGAGGTTGTCCCATGTCAAGGTTCTGTTGTGCGCCACTATCCAAAGGAAGGTGGAGACTTTAGGCCAGAGAGCAGGATTCCAAACTTTGTTCCAGATGTGTTCTGTTCCTGATTCCTGTTGGTTTCCTTGCAGTGAGTAAGCTTCCTTGATGTTGAAATTGCCAGCCGGGGTGTATCCCCATCACAGGATGTCTGATCCTTCTCGATATCGTATTTTCCTATTGGAGGCTTGAGCTTGCTAGTTCTATAGGTTAAGAGTTTAGGGGATCCTGAGATCTTGATGAGAGATTTTCCATCGGCGCCATTGCTGCTGCGGGGTTTGTGCTGCCCAGAGATATTTGACTTTTAGAGGGGTGTGCTAGTGGAGAGATCTTTTGAGGTCAGCTAGTTCCTCCATTGAATCCAGTGGTTTAAGATGCTTCCAGGAGTCTTGCCAGAAGAGGGTACTTATTCCATCTCTTAGCTCCCAGAAGGCGTGATTCTAAACCAGAGTGAGATTTTGCCAAGCGGTGTTCCAGATGTTGGAGCCTTGTATGCAGTTATTGTGTCGAATTAGCTGGTCTTCCGCAGTGTGGGGGAAATACTTGCGCTGCCACAGTTGTGCCTAAGCTGCTGAGGGATTTTTCATCCATCTCCACCAGATTTTAGCTCCCATCACTTGATTTAATTTTTCGGGGTCGCGGAGCCCCAATCTGCCTTGACTCTTTGGCATGCATAACTGATCCCAATTGACTAGAGCCCATTTCTTTTTGGGTTGGAGGCCTTGCCAGAGAAAATTTCTCTGCATGGTTCTAATGGCTTTGATGACTTTCTTGGGGGCTGCCAGGGCCGTGAAGAGGTAAGTAGGTAGAGCTTGCAGGACTGATTTGAGGAGAACCAATCGAGAAGCTATATTGAGGGGTCTAAAGGTCCAATTGCGCAGTCTATTGGAGATGGAAAGGAGGAGGCTGTCCCAAGAAATGGAAGAGGCCGCTGCTCCTGAAAGTGGGGCTCCTAGATAATTGGACAAAAGGGAGCTCCTGGGTATTCCCAAAAGTCTGGAAACATGCCTCTGCACAAGGGCTGGAGTATTAAAGAAGTAAAGCTTGGATTTATCCAGGTTAAGGGTCATGCCGGAGGCCTCAGTGAAATCTGTGAGGATAGAGTTGAGCTTGATAGCTTCCTGAGCCGAGGGAGAGTTCAGAAGGAGGGTATCGTCTACAAATTGACTGTGTGAGGGTGCAGGCTGAATATTGTGCAGAGGGAGGCCTTTGAGGGAGCCTTCGGTGACTGCTGCTCGGATGTAACGTCCCAGGACTTCCGCTAGGAGAACAAAAAGAAAAGGGGAAAGGGGGTCCCCCTGTCGGATTCCTCTAGAGGGCGAGAAGGGTTTGGATGGTACACCATTGATTAGAATGGAGAAGAAGGTTGAAGAGATGAGATTCAGGACCCAACTTGACCAGCCCTGATCAAATTCAAAGGCGTCAAGGATTGCTTTGATGTATTTCCAGCTGGCCCTGTCGAAAGCTTTGGATAGGTCGAGTTTTATGAGCATACCTGGAGTTATTGAAGTCTTGAGGGAGTGTATGATCTCATGAGCCAAGATGACGCTGTCCATGATTTGCCTTCCTTCAACGTACCCTGACTGTTCCTTGGAGATGACAAAGGGCAGGATGGGCTTGAGCCTAGTGGAGATGACCTTAGTTATGATTTTGTAGATAACGTTGCAGAGGGCTATAGGCCTGAATTGTTTGGGATTGGTGACTCATTCTTCTTTCGGAATAAGAGTGAGGAAGGTGGCATTGAGTGCGGGCAGTACCAGACCCGATGCTCGTGACTCCTCCACCACTTCCCACACTTCTTTTCCGATCAAATCCTAGCAGTGGTGGAAGAAGTCCGTGGTGAACCCATCCAGGCCTGGGGCTTTGCCTGCTGGCATGGCTTTGACTGCTTGGTCGACCTCTTCCTGGGTAATGGGTCGGGTTAAGGCTGCATTATGCTCCGGGGTGATTAAAGTTGGTATGTGCATAGTGACTCTCCCGATTTCTTCCGATCTGTCTGTGACTGATTCTTTTAGGAGTTATTGATAATATTTGATCAATTCTTCCTCAATTTTGGAATGTTCTCTGATGAGGTTACCTTGGCTGTCCTCTAGGTGGGTGATCCTGTTGATGTGCCATCTGTGCATCATGGCTTTATGGAAAAACTTAGTGTTTTTTTCCCCCTCTTTGAGACATTGCACTCTGGATTTTTGCTTCCATAAGATTTCCTCCTAATTTCTTCGCTCCTCTAATTGCGCTTGAAGTTGTTCCTCTTCCTGCATGAGCTCTGCTGTTCTGGACCCGACAATGAAGATTTCTTTAATTTCCTCCAGCCTACTTTTGATGGTCTTTATACTTTGTGTTATATTTCCAAAACTATCTTTATTCCATTGTTTTAGCCTTTGCTTGAAGTTTTTTAGGCGCTGCTGAAATTTGTACATGCAGGAGCCATGATCGATTTCTGCTTGTTCCCACCAAGATTTGGCTAGTCACTTGAAGTCCGGGTGTGATAGCCAGAATTTCTCGAAGCGGAACGGCTTGTATATGGGAGGCTCCCCCATATCTATCTGCAGAGCTAGTGGCCAGTGGTCGGAGCCTGCTTTCGGCAAGATCAGGATTTCCAAATTTGCGCCTGATTCCATGATTTCTTCCGTTACCAAAAAGTGGTCTAATTGATAGGCAATGTGCTGATTGCCTGATCTGCGATTGGACCACGTAAAGGTACCATTGCTATTTTCTATATCTACTAATTTAAGATGGTCAATGAGAGCTTTGAACTTACCACTATCTTGCTCCAGTCTTTTGAGGCCTCCAGATTTTTCCTCCAGTGTTAGGATCATGTTGAAGTCGCCTCCTATGATCTAGTTTGGGGTGGTTGTCAGACTCTTTATTAGCTTGATTCGCTCCATGAAATTGTCTTTGTCCTGGCTGCCTTGAGGTTCATACACATTTGTGATGGCTCCTTCCTGGTTCGTGCCCATAACCTTGAAGTGAGCCGTGATTGTGCCAGAAGTTGTGAAGGGCTTGCTGATAGTTATATTGGATGGGTTCCATAGTATGGCAAGGCCACCTGAGGCCCCTATGGAGTCCGTTGTTATGGAGGTACATTCTCGCCATATGTGTTGGAAGATTGATTCTGCCTCTACTCCTCTGCATTTAGTTTCTTGGAGCAGTAGAATGTCTGGTTTCTCTGCTATGATGCATTCTCGGAGGATCCTTTGTTTGGATCTCCCATTTAGTCCTCTTATGTTCCAGGTTATGATCTTCATCATTTAGAAGGAGGTGAGGGGTGGAGGTATCCCTCCGAGAGCTTGTGTATCTGTCCCGAGTTTATCATGAGGTTCCCTGCCTCTTTGATCAGTTGATGCGCTGTTTTCCGTCCTCTTCTCTTGCTTTCACGTAGGACTCTCTTTGAGCCAAAGTTCTGGTCCAATGCTATGCCTAAACGTGCAGTGGACCCGACTGAGGAGTTAAGAAAGACCTTGTGTACCTTGCACAGTTGTTCCTCCGGGAGGGTTTGCAGGTTCTTTTGGTTTAGAGCTTCCTCCATCTTTTCCAGATATATCCCTGCCAACTCTCTGTCATCCAGCATCATCGGGGTGTCCCCCTCCCCATCTCCTCTATCCTCCATGTGAGTTTCATCGTTCTGAGGGGAGGGGTTGGGCTGCGTGTTCTCCGCTTGCGGCTGTTGGGGATTTTTGTGCGGGTTCTGCACCTCCTCCTCTTCTCGTAATTGCTCTAGAATCTCGTACAAGTTCTTGGTGGCTATGTTTTGTCTGGGATCCATGGGCTGCTTCTTTGTTGGGTTTTTCCTTTTTGATGTGACTGTGGTGAAGCCATCTTTCTGTTTGATATCATTTGCTTTGGTGGCTTGCTTGATGAGAGGGAAGTATCGGTAGAGGTGGCCATGCTCATGACATCTGCGACATCTGAATGGTATGTGTTCGTAGTCCAGAGTTTGTAGCCAGTCCTCATCCTGGTACTCAAGGGTGACCACGCTGGGGAGTGCTTTGGATATGTTCATATACACACAGATCCTAGCGTATGAAGTATATTTTTGCTATCTGGTAGCCTCTGACACCCTCACATATTTCCCTAGGGTGTTTCCTATGCCCATTAGAATTTCTTCCAACCAGAACTCTTGTGGTAGGGAGTATAGGCGTATCCAAACCGGAGCCATGGTGAAGTCTTCTTTGTCTGGGCTGAATCTTTCGGTCCAGAAGCGGAGGAACAACCCTACCGAGTTGAAGAAGTATGGCCCATTTTCAAAGATTCTTTCTTTGTCCTCTAGGTTGTATAAGATGATTGTGAAGAAGCCCTTGGAGCTGAGCTGAAGCTCATAGTCACCTTTGGGGTTCCACCAGTGCTTTATCCACTTGTTGAGATCTCTTTCTGCCGGCCATAACCCTAAAAATTTACCGATGAGTGCATACTCCCTCATGAACTGCGTATGCTTTCCCACTCTGTTTGAGCTGATGAGGTACCTCGACAGCTTCTCCATTTGCGGGATGCATTTGCCCAATTCCCAGCTCTGTGGTTTTGTCAGTTGAGAGGTTCTTGCATCTGTGTCCATGTCCGCTTTGAGGCTTTGCTCCATGGCTAGTATCTGCTCTCATATCTACGGCGGCGGCTCAAAGGTGGGCCGTGTTGTTCTGGTTCCAGATTTTTCATTAGCCGCAATATTGCGGTATGAGGGGGGTTGCCCCCCCTCCTCGACGCCCATTCTCCTGCAGCAGTAGGAGCCGTTCGTTGAGGAAAGGCGCTTGTTGGTATTCTCACTGGTGAACTTTTCCTGGTTTTTGACCTACCATCTTAGGCAGGTCTAGGGTTTTGCAGAGCGCGACCTTGATCAACCCGGTTCCTCCCTACAAATGGCTTGATTCTTTCTAATGTATGTTATTTACAGGTCATCTCACCATTTTCACAATAACTTTTTTTCTAGAATGATCCAGACCGTGAAATCGGGAGGCCGTTGAGGAAACATATCCAAGTAGCTATGATAAAAATTCATTCTGTCGGTCGTTGTATTTTTGGAGTTACACTTCGTGGAAAATAGGGTTTGTGTCTAGTCCCGAAGCTAGTCTAAAACATGTGTTTCGGCTAAAAATGTCATAACTTCTTCATAACATATCCAAATGCAGTAATACCAAATGTATTGGTTAGATTAGAGTATTTAGTATTATGTGTACCATTTTTAGATCCATACAACAAATATTCCATGCGGGTAATGCTCTACAAGTTCGCTCTCTAGAATAAGCCAAAATTCAACAAGGTATGCCATTTTTGCTATAACT
Organism: Picea engelmannii; assembly: GCA_009831015.1. Lineage (NCBI taxonomy): Eukaryota > Viridiplantae > Streptophyta > Pinopsida > Pinales > Pinaceae > Picea > Picea engelmannii. Next base: position 172,409 of record ML804049.1, read on the forward strand.
CCTTTTCTGAGAGTTTCCAAGTAGTGAAATATGGAGGAATTGCATAAAAGACACTGAAGAACATTGCGTACTATTTTCATATATTTATTCATTACATATACATAGTTATGATTATTGGAAGTTAGGGTTGTTGACTAATCCAAAACTAGTCATGTGAGACTAAAGTAAAATTTGATGAAAATGCTAGTCTCTTGTTAAGGAAGGTTTGCAGGTATGCGATCATATACACCAGGTCTGTTACATAGTTACAAATCAGATTTGGATGATGAAATTGATAAGGGATTTTGGTTGAGGTATGTTACAGATAGAGGTTGTATAACAGTGAGGTTGTGGCACATGGTTTGATGCAATGGTTCATGGTATTTGGTTATGGATAGTGTGATGTATTGATAGAGAAATTTTGATGGTTATATTGGTATATGTATTTGGTATATGGTTGAGGTACATGTTGGGTACATGGTTGAGACAAGTAGTTGATGAGTTGACACATACACGAGGTGTATAGTTGATGATGTTGGTACATCTTGATGAGTTATAGTTTATGTGTATTTGATGCATGATTGGTACATATTTGGTGCATGGTTGATGCACTCGTTGATGGTATAGGTTGAAGATATAGGTTGGTGCATTGTTGATGCACTTGTTTATGGTACGAGCTGATTACATGTTGTTGGTATAGGTTGGTTCATGGTACATGTTGATTACAACTGGATGATTGGTACAGGTTTACAAAAGTATATCTCACAGTGATAATGTGACAGTGGTTCCATCATTCTACTTATATTTCAAGGCGGTTGGATGGGGCAAGGACAGGTGGTTGTAGCCACCTTCCGGTTGTAGCTAGAGAACATAGGGGGTTGTAGCCAGAGAAGTAGGGAGTTGGAACTTCCTTCAGGTTGTAGCCTGAGAACTAGGGGGTTGGAGCCTCCTTCCAGTTGCAGCTGGAAAACAAAGGAAGTTGGTGCTTCCAATGAATGTAATTATTAAAGACATATAATAAAAATCATTACGTGGTTTTCTCCCACTTTGGGTTTCCACATAAAAACACTGGTGTATTGTGTATGTGTATGATTGCTCATTTGCTCATTGTTTTTTTACTCTGCAAATATTGGATGATAATGCTACATTGATATAACACTTGCATTTTATGGTTAAAAAGGATTAAATTTCTCTATTACTGATTCAACCCCCCTCTCAGTAATCCAACAACATATTTGTAAATTTGTATTTATAACTTTGACGGGTTTTACCCTTGAGCTCTTACAAAGTTGCACTATCATTCAATAAATCTCAATAATTTGGTTATTGAGATTGCAATTAAATAGCAAGATGGAAAAGAGAAACAATCTAGTGCACGATATCAAATCACATGTCTCCTCTTAACATTAAAAAAATGTAAGTATAGTAGCTATTGCTAAATTTGACTTAGCTAACTCCTAAATCCTAGGGAACTAAGGAGGTCCAGATGGCTAACTGAAGTGCATGGGAGCCCATTTCTACTCAAAGTTATTT
>ML804050.1:34252-45812 GCA_009831015.1 Picea engelmannii
TTTACCTCTCCTTTCTGGACTTCATCATGGATAATGTAATGATTGATTTCAAATGTGCTTTAGTCTGGAATACTGTGAAGGCTTCATGTATATCTGAACAATAGAGTATATCATAGTTGGAGAATTGGAACATATTCAAGTAGCACTTCTTCTGTGATCATGAGATCTGATTTACTGAGTAGTCATCTTGATGTTATAGGAAATATTCACCACGCTTCTGTTGTGCATTGGAGGTTCTCCACCATGTTGTCTTCTTCTTATCTGCATACATGAGTCTATGCCTCAAAGTCTTGAGATTGCTCTTCATACGCTCTTTATTCAATTTCTCTAGAGAACATTCTTTGCATTTATCTGATGTAGAATTCCAACTCATGGATGTTGCGGATGATAAAATGACTCATGTAGTGATATGTATAGTGTAATGGAACAAGTAATCATCATAGTCTTCTCCCTCCACCTGAGAGAACCTATGGTTCTGGATCTCGCAATACTTTCATTCATAAGTCTTCCATACACTGTTCTTCATCACGACTTTTAGTTCTTCTGCTTGATTGCTTTCATATCAGGCTTGGTAGTCTTGTGATTATTGATGTAATGACTGGTTGTTATGGATTTTCTTCCTTTCTTGGAATCTTCATGTTTTTCATTATCTTTTGGATTCATGGAGATTCCATGTTCTAGAGATTCCACTTCGTCTTTTCATCATAGGATCACAGATCTGGATGGACAACCAGGAATACTTTAAGGCTTTTCTTCGAAAGGGTCTTCTTCTGTGGCTGAGCTGAACACGTACTGTCTTTTATGGCTGCTACCATGGATATATACATTTCATCATCTTCAATGGATCATAGGATTAGCTCCCTCCTAACCCCCTCTTCATGTAAGAGTGCATGTAATCGACTCCCTCCATCTGATAGAGTCCATACTTCCATCTGTATCCTTATTGTCTTCTGCAATATATAATTGGTTCTCTCTGTCTAACAGAGTCCATGCTTCCGTATTATTTGTAATCATAAGTTTTTCTCCAATTTCTCTTGATGTCTGACTTCTAAGTCTCTTCAAGATTGATTCTGATTTCGGCTTATCTTGTAATAACTTTCACATAATATATTTCATTCTTTCATGTGTAATATCTAATGATAACTCTTTTCATATTTTTTTGTTCATAGGTATAGTTCGTCTTGGAACACATTATCTTCCAAGAGATAGATATACAAGATATGTACAGAGATGATGCAAGCAAGATATGTACAAGAAATAAGAAGAGTGTTGTTACCTTTTAGTAGAAGAAGTCTCTTAGGCTATGTTTCCTTCCAGCGTTTTAGGCTAACTGAAGGGGTGTGGGACCATAAACTGTTAGAATATAGAATATGGTGTGCTCATTTTACCATTGACGATACCTTCGTCACCCAACCATAGGCCGAAGCCTCCCTCCGAGCACCTTAACCTTGACTGAGAATTCCTCCGAAAGCAAACCCTAGGCTAGATAGCCAAACAAAGGGTAGCACATCATTCCCTAAGGATAGCGCATCACAAAAAGCTGATCAGATAGTCCAAACCCTAGCCAAGAGATATTCAAGCCAAATACTGAAACTAGCTGTTGCTGCAGCTGCACCTGCAACCCTCCTCCAAACCTGCGCACAAGACTGCAAATGCAGTGCGCACCAACTGGGAAACTGCAATTATGAGAGTGCTGCAAATGAGAACTGGTGCCCTGTATTTATAGTAGATCTTCCAGTTTTTCTTGGGCCGACTTGTCCTTTTGGATAAGTGTTTGTTCAGTATATTATTATTATTTCTGACCGACTTCTTTTATTGGAGGCTAATAGCCTAATATAAATTATCTTCTTGAGCTGACAAGGCTTCTAGGGTTATTAGCCAACTCATTAGGGTTTCTCTTGCTTCCCAGAGTCTTCTATTCTAGTCAGGTTCACATGTGGGGATAAATACCTCCCGCAACTACCATAATATTAACAGTTAGTAGTTGGCTTTGCATTATCGTAGATATGTATGCGTTGATGAGATATGTAAGGTTTTTGGTATGAACTATTTTGTAAGCTATTGAGCTAGAGGAGAGGAGAGAAGGTAGATCTTGAGGATTAGATTGTAGGTTGAGGATCCTGGTGCGATCTATTTTGCCTCATATAGATCTTACCCATCTGAGGAGAATTGTAAGTGCACGGTGCTGTAGATGCAGAACTACCATAATAAAAGAGCTGAGAGCCAAATCTTTGTGGATGTAGCCTAGGAGGGGGTGAACCACGGTAATATCTTTGTAATGTGATGAACGCATGCATATCTTTATTCTCTTTTCAGTAGTTAAATATTGTGCTTAATGAATGAATGGGTTATTATATTTCTATGAAATATGGTTGCACTATTAAAGGAATAAGTTGTTGAAGTTAATGCACAGTTGCGAATAACAGTAGGTTACAATCACAAGTTATAGTAAATGGCTCTGGATACAGATCTCATATCCCATACTCAATCCTGGGTTGTAAACACCTAAGTCTTATAGCCACCCATTAAAGCTATCTCGGGTGAGACTGTGCAGCGCATTTTATGTGTTGTGTTGCCTTTTGGTTTACCAAGAGGGCCGATAGTTTTAGAGGCTTTGTTGGAAAGTCGAAATACATGAACCCTGGGTCAATAATAAGCTCATAGTAGAATAGAGGAGAGTAACCCACAAATGGTTTTGCTTCCGTTGGTAGGAACAAAGGAGGATTGAGTAGTTGAGATAGGGTGAGCAAGGAACGAGAAAAGAAAGAACAGAGCAATGAGCCATTAGAAGGGAATTTTGGGACCGTGGAACCCTACGAAAGTAGAAATCAAAATCTGGTTGAGAACCAAAGAGCTAGAGTTTGCACAGAAAGACAATATAAACCCTAGAATAACACCCCACAAATATCTGGACAAATACATGTTTACTGATTTACACGAAGTCTTTTTCTGTGATTTTCCACATCTATTGCAGGAATGGATACTAAGGTTTAAGGATAACCACACGATGAATTGGATTCGATAATTAGAGTGGACCCTAGTACAGATTGAGCAGTTACAATAGGTGAACAACAAGTTCACCCGTGCAGTAGACTTTTGGCTTGATAGTATTGTGGAAAGATTCATAACAGAGTTTGCAGTTGACACAGGGAAGTCATACATCACAGTGGAGCATGAATTTCTACATGGACCTCGAGGAAGGTACATTGATCACTGTATACTTCTATTAAGATACTGCTGTATAACAAAGGTGTAATGACAATGGAATTAGATAGCTAAACTTCCTTGCGTGCATGGGGGAAGCACTGAAAGAGAGAGGAGGAATGGAAGTAGGTAAGGATAAGGGAAATAAAGAGGAGGAACCTTTGGATCCGATCATGATGGACGACAACCAGATCAAGTGGATATTGGTGTTAATGGGAAGGATGCGTAGTAGAGTACCCTACCAATACAAGGTGAATACCGAGAAGAGAGCCGTAGCCGCGAGGGAAGGCTTGGAGAGTGATGAGGAAGAGGTAGAGGATCTCTGGGCTGTGGAGCAGATTGAGGAAATCCTACACGCAAAATATGAAAGGAAGATGAGAGGTCCAAGAGCAGGAGGAGAAGGCATCCATCCTATCCATATTAATGTCAGTGTGGAACCCATAAACCCATGTGCGACTAATACACCAAAGAGAACACCACCGTTTAGACAACCAAAGTTTGGAGGAAGTCTGATAGCAAGAAGTACATCTACACCAACTAGAGGAAGTTCGAGAGCAACACCAGGAGAAACAGTAGTCAAGTATCTACACCACGTGGAGGAGGTAGTAGTTCAATATTCAGAATAGCAGGACACGACCCCACCATCAGGTTACCAGAATTTTAGGGAGAAGCAACATAAGACCCTGAAAAACACTTGTTCATTTGTGCAAAGATATGGTAAGAAAGACAGATCACTGATGAATATACCAAACTCACACAACTAGCTATTATGCTAAGGGACGGTGCACTAGACTGGTACATGAGTCTAGACACAAACAATGCCCCGAGGACGACAAGGACACTGGACGACATTAAGAAGTTATTAATAAATGAGTTCTAGAAGACGAGCTCAGAGGATCAATACATGAATGAGATGATCGAAATAAGATAGAAACTAGGAGAGTGTGTATGGGAGATTGATCATAGATTTAAGTGACTGAAGGGAAAGTTAAAATATCTCATGACTGATATGCAGCATCGACACCCGTTTGTCAACTCACTACTCCCACACTTAAAATACCCTTTATGACAACATAAATTTTAGACGCAGGTAGAGACTCTGTAGGCAGCCTTGCAACTAGAAGAGAACCAGTACCAGCAGACAGACCCAACGATTGAGGAATTGAAGGAGGATTTGAAGAATCTAACATTTCAGCTGAACCAGAATAAGAACAAGGACAAATGAGAAGTCATTTGGTGTACCACATGCAGGATGAAAGGACACCACAAGAAGGAATGCCCAACATTCGCGTAGTATATGGCAACATGTATGCCAAATCCATTACCACCAGGAGGACTGTGGTGCGAAATTTGCAAAAAACTGGGTCATGACCCTTATCACTGCATGATGATGCAGAAATACCAGATAGTCCCAAAGAGTTCATATTGCACCTTTTGTAAGTCAGTGGGCCATGACGATAAATATTGCAGAACTATGGAGCTGATGCGAGAAAGGACATCAGATGCATATAGAGTACAGGCCGAGATGATGACTCGGCAAGCAATGCCACAGTTCAATCCAGTCCCAGCTTCATACAACACTGCACAATAGCAGTAGAATGCTGTGCAAAAACCATACAATAACACACAACCACAGTACAACCCGACACAACCTCAGTACAATACCACACAGTATAATTAGGCACCACAGTATAATGTGCCGAGAGGTGATTGAGCAGGCTACAAAGGAGGAGGACGAGCCAGAGGAGATTTTGGATGAGGTAGAGGACCAATCACATGTCACAATTGTCAACAACGAGGACATTATGCACGGGAATTCCCACTACCACCAAGAAGTTGTATGTATTATCGCGCATCAGTCCATGATACAGAGGAATGTCCGACCTTACTAATAAAGATTCAGGAAAAGTGAAATCAAAACAACCAAAATGTTCAGTGGATCTCAACTGAAGCAAGGGATGAGAGAAGAAACATCAACATAGTCACTCACGGAGGAGATAAAACAGGCACTGATGCAGTTCGACAGGAACCGGAACAGAATCAATGGGTGAAGAAGAAAACTGAACCAAAAAAGCAGTGCAACGCACAGAAGGAGAAGGATATATTCAAGCAACCCAGACAATAATTTCATAAGGAGGACATGTTGTCAACTTCAACTGCGCAACAAGACAAGGAAGCACCAGAATACAGGATGCCTCCATCATTTGATCATACCAACGAGATGCAACCCATGGGACAAGTAAGTACAATCAAAGGCTTTTTGAAATCATGTGTAAAGGTATAAAGTGATCCCTCATCTGTGAAAATATTGCAAAACATACTAGAAAAATGTAGTAGTGAGATGGAACAAAATCTAGAACCAAAAACATTTAATCACCTACACACAAGAAGAAGAACAAGTAGGGAATTTAGACCGAATGCTAACATTGGGGATTTCAATATGGGAGACATAATACTGGATCTAGGATCGGAAGTGAATGTATTACCAAAGAAGACATGGCAATGCATGGGAGAGCCAACATTAGGATACTCACCTGTTTAATTGAAACTAGCAAACCAACATAGAGTCCTACCAATCAATAGACTGAAAGGAGTGATCGTAGATATTGATGTAGTGCGCACTAAAGAAGACTTTGAAGTCATCGAAATAGTGGACGACACAACACCTTACCCAGTGTTGCTTGGTCTGGATTGGGAATTTGAAAAGCAGGCCATAATAAATTTGAAAACTAGGAAAATGAAATTTGAGTCTGGAGAATATAGGGTCATCGCACCATTAGACCCATAAGAAGGGGAGAGGTTTGTAGAACCTACTTGCCTAGACTTAGAGGAAATTGACTAGTTGTATAGAACAACTACGCGCAATGAGGATTATGTAAACCCAACTGCAGATGGGGTACTCAGTTGGTGGAGCATTACTTCATGTGCAACAGACTTAGACACCGGGTTAGAGAACTGGCAATAGAGGCTACACGAAGTATCCACGCGAAGATGTGCAAGAATAGACTGTGCAGTAAGATGGGTAGGCACAAAAATCAGGGAACCACCTAGTTTCCATGGACGAAATGATTTGGAAGCATTATTGACACAATACAAAGACACAGTGTTAGAGAACCAAAGACTATTAGCACTTGACTTAACACTTAAGGCCACACCCACAAGATGGTGGGGTGCACACAAGGAGACACTCACATATTGGTACCAATGTAAGCAGTTACTGTGTATAAGGTTCGACGCAGAGCAGAAAAACATCAAACAACATAAGTATGAAGAACAAGGGACACCAGGGAAACACTTGGAGAAGTGCAAAATGTTGTGGAAAATGACACCACTAGAGGAATGGCCTCATTACTTCATACACACTCTAGAGGGCATACCAGTGAATTGGTATACAGACCAGGAATTGCGCAAGGGAGCTGCGACCTGGACGACATTGCAACATAAGTTTTCAATCACTTTCTCATTTGAACATGAGAACCCCAACACAGACGTAGACCTCAAATAGATCAAAGGAGTAATATTCATCAAAGATCCAGAAGTACAATTGATCACAGAACAACAACAACGGAACAAACAGACAGTCAAGGAACTGGTTGTATGTTACCACATACAGGAGGAAGCACCAGATGAAGATGATCCATGCGATATTCATATTAAATAAGTAAAGTTTAAAGAGACATGGAAGGCCCACCATATAATCCAAAGACATTTCTGTTCCGATCAAGGTAAAGAAAGTTAACATCAGGACAACTGAGCAGCCCAAAATGGCCAGCATTGGAGATTACCGGGATGAGAAAACAATAGAAAGAATCATAGATTTGTTGCACGAATACAGTGACCTATTTCCCACAACATTTACAGAGATGAAGGGTATAGTCAGAGAACTAGGAGAAATGCAAATACCACTTAGACCTGACGCGAGACCTATCAGACAATGACCCTACAGATTGAACCAAATATATAAACAGAAATTCAAAGCCGAGATCGACAGGATGCTCGAAGCCAACATCATAGAACCAGTGGAGGAGTCAGAATGGATAAGTCCAATGGTAGTACAGGACAAGAAACAAGGAGGGATTAGGATATGCATCAACTTGAGGAAGTTGAACGATGCATTCCTACACGACCCATTCCCTACACCGTTCACAGATGAAGTATTAGAGAATGTGGGAGGACATGAAGCTTACTCATTCACTGATGGATTCTCAAGCTACCATCAGATTAATATAGAACAGGAGGATAGATACAAGAACACGTTTGTGACAGAATGGGGATCTTATCAGCACACAGTCATGCTGTTTGGATTGAAGAATGCACCAACAATATTTTCCAGAGTAGTCATCACAACATTTAAAGAATTCATCCACCAGTTTCTTGAAGTATACCTGGATGATTGGATAGTCTATAGTTTACTAAAAAATCATGTGGAAGTTTTACGACTAATGTTAGAAAGATGTAGACAGTGTTAGATATCACTGAATATAATGAAATGCATATTTGGAACACCATTTTGGATACTATTAGGTCATATAGTATGCAAACAAGGTTTATTAGTAGATCCGGCAAAGATCGCAGTCATTGTTAACTTTCCAGCACCAAAAATAGTCTGTCATCTAAGAGCGACGTTAGGACACATAGGATACTGCAGAAAATTTATCAAAGGATATGTGCAGATCACAGCACCGATGGAAAAGTTGCTTAGGAAGGACACAAAGTTTCAGTGGAATGACGAGTGTCAACACGGTCTGGATACCTTGAAGGAAAATATGGGAACCGCGCCGATATTAGTATTTCCAGACTGGGAGAAGACATTCCACGTGCATGTATATGCATCATCCATAACACTTGGAGCTATCTTGGCACAACCAGGAGAAGGAGACTTGGATCACTCGATAGCAGTTGCAAGAAGAAAACTATCATACTCAGAACATAACTACAACACTACAGAAAGAGAAGGCCTAGCCATGGTCTATGCACTGCAGAAGTTCAGGCATTACTTATTGGGAAAACACTTTAAGATGTTCACAGATCACTCAACCCATAAATACCTAGTCAACAAGCCAGTGTTGGGGGGGAGAATCTGTCGATGGTTACTGCTATTTCAAGAATTTGATTTGGAAGTAAAAGTTAAACTAGGAAAATTGAATGCAGGACTTGAGCACCTATCAAGGGTCACGAATGGAGAAGAACCTACGAATTTAGAAGACAACTTTTCGTATGAACAAATATTCTTAGTACATATTGCTGATGAATACTTCACAGACATTATTCAGTACTTGAGTACAGGTATTGTGCCGCAAGAATATAGCACCGTGCAAAAGAAAAATCTGGTAGTCCGCGCAACCGACTATCAACTGATTGCAGGAAATTTATATAATATGGGCATAGATAGCATCTTGTGAAGATACATGTTAGAACATGAAATACCAAGAGTCTTAGTAGAAGCCCATGAGGGAATAGCAGGAGGGCATTATGCAGGTAAAGTTACCGCACAAAAGGTATTGCGCACAAGACTATGGTGGCCAATGATTCACAGAGACTGGAAGGAGTACTGTCAAGGATGCGATGTCTGTCAAAGGGTAGGAAAACCCAACAGAAGGGACGAGATGCCATTATGACCACAAGTACCATTACAGGCATTTGAAAAGTGGGCAATAGAATTTGTGGGACCAATTCACCCACCTGCGAAAAGAACAGGGGCTCAATACATTATCACCACGATGCAATATTTAACAAGATGGGTAGAAGCCACACCAGTAAAAGATTGTAGCGCATAAACAACAATGCACTTTTTGTTTGAACACGTAATCACCATATTTGGGTGCCCAAGAGTTTTGATGAGCAACCAAGGCACACACTTCATAAACAACACCATCTGTGCGATGAAGGAATAGTTTGAAGTCCATCGTCATAAGAGCACACCATATCATCCATAAGCAAATGGCATAGTGGAAGCCTTCAACAAAATTCTGGAGAACGCGCTGACAAAGATCTATAACATCAACAGAGATGACTGGGACCTCAAAGTACCAGCAGTATTATGGGCATACATGACTACATGCAAAAATTTGATAGGACACACACCATTTAAACTGGTTTATGTCCAAGAAGCAGTGGTGCCATTACAATTCTTAGTACCAAGCTTGTGCATAGTAGGCATCACACAACTGACCAAATGAGGCGTAGTATAGAAGAGACTGAATCAATTACTAACTATGGAGGAAGACCGAATCTTAACAGGATTCCACCAACAAGTTTAGAAGGCCAGAGACAAGGCTTGGCATGACAGACACATCAAGAAGAAAATGTTCAAGGAAGCAAATCTAGTATTGATGTATGACAACAAATCGTTTCATCACCCGGGAATGCCCATAATGCATTGGTTAGGACTATACGAGGTAAAATATGTCAAAGATGGATGATCTGTATAGTTAAGAGATTTAGCAGGCACAGAACTCAGAGAAATGATCAATGGGAGCCAACCGAAGCTATACAAGGACAGTTGACCATCCACCGTGCAGTAAAAAAAAATAAAAAATGAAAAAGAACAAAAAGGAAACAAAACCAAAGTGGGCACAGTGCGCCAGAGGTAGAAAGGCCACATGAGTTTAGAAACAAAAATTCAGAAAAGGATAACGGTCACATCCAAAGGGAAACAAGAGGGAAAAGCAGAGCCTTCAAAAGCAGGAGGACATGACAGCACTAGGAAAAATTAAAGGACGATAAGGACCGATGGGATGCCACATTAATCACACCAATTGGAGACGGCACAACAAGAGTAATGGAAAGTATGAAACCACCAAATATGCATTGAACCAGTGATCAAGGTGCATTAAACCCATACTGAAGGAAGCATCCTCGACAAGCTTCATGGGAAATCCATCCAACACATGGGCAAGGGAGCCCATAGTCTATTCACGAACAGAGAACAGACAAAGAGTGACATAGGCTAAATAAAATAGAGAGATTTCACGAAGACCACAAAGACCGTTTGAGTCTAGCAGACATTCGACATTAACTACCATGCCACCGCCTAAGCAAGTAGAAATGAGCCAGACTGCCAAGAATACCAGAGTTAAAACTAGGTTGTGAGGACAGGCGAAAGAAGGTGAACAAGAGTCACTGGAGGTCGTCAATATCGACGAAATCCCATCCCCAGAAAAGATACCAATACAATCCACACCGATACTGGAGGAAATCCAACAACCAACAATAGAGGCCACGAATATAGATATGCCAGCAGTGACGCAGGAGCCACAGAACCAAGAAGTAGAAACCCTGAAAGAGATGCAACCAAAGAATACATAAGCAACTCCGAAAGTCAATGGCACGACACCAAAGCCGACAACAACATTGGAGCTAGATGAGTCTCAAATGAACATCTCAGAACACCCAGCAGGGGAGATGGAAGAAAATTTCTCAGTTTGTTCGGAATTGGTTACAGAGGAGCAACTAGAAGCTACCAGAACTTCAATCCAGCCACCACTGTAGTAGAAAGACAAAATATAGATACCAAGGTCACCTCGCAAGAAACCTGCAACATAAATTGTTCTACCACGCATACCAGCTGGGTACAGGTAAGACCAGAGCTACTGGGCCATGTCAGGAAGATCAAATTTTTAGACTATGATGTAGCAGACGAAGCCAAGTTCTCGAAACTTGCACAAAGGGTCTTTACACAGACCACAGGTACAACTTGAGTTGGAGAACCGATCAACCATCCATACCAATGGGAAAATGGGCTGGAGAAAACGAGAATTCTAGGTCTGCTGGACCTACCACATTTTGGCAGAGGAAAATATGCAACAACATGCGTCAAACAACTATTATCAGTCACACATGGAGGGGACATATGGCTGGACAAGACCGTCCCCATAATCATTGAGCGTATTTCCCAAATAACATGATTACCATTTCGGGCTATGGATCCTGCGTTGTTTTTGGATGAAAAAACCAAGGGGAAAGCGCTAGCGGAAGAGATGAAGAAGAAGTGTTGCACCTACAGAGGGACAAGAGGGATCATCATCAAATGAATAAACAATGTAACCACACAATTGGGCATGAAAATCTTAGCCTGCAAGATGTTAAGAAAATGCCACAGGGAGGAAGTCCCAGCTGGAGTTGTTGCAGTTGTAGCCCAGTGCGCAGAAGGCACCTCAATGAGCTGGGCACCATACTTATTGAACTTGTTCCTAGAGGACTACAAGGATGCGCAAGACCTAGGCACAAAGTTCCACTACTCATGGCTGATTACCTTAATAGCCTTCATGGGATGGCAAGAGCCAAGGTATGTAGTTTTTTGTACCAGACCAAAGCCACAGGGAGAGAGGTACTTGTTGCTCAGAGCCAGGCCAGA
>ML804050.1:69087-82794 GCA_009831015.1 Picea engelmannii
AGAGGCCATCTCTTTTTTCATTTACTCATCTCATCCATTGAGAATTACATACTCTTGGACTGAAATTTTCACCCTCCTTAGGAAACTCACTATCTCTTGTCTCTTGTGAAAAATGGATGGAATGCTTGTCTACTGGTGGAATAAAGGCCAACGACTTCTCTTGGATGCTTGTTCTTGGAAATTTGGTGGAATATCTTTGATAAGTAAGGGTTTTGCATGCTATCTCTTGGATTAGGTAAGGAATTTCTGTAATTTTGTGTGTTTCTTCTTGATTTCAAGGTTATTTTTTCAAACACTTACAGGAGTATAAGGGCATACACCCTCCTTCAAGGAATTTCTTTCTATTGTTCTTGAACAGGATTAAGGATTTCTACAAGGAGTAAAATGTCTTACATCCTTGAAGCAAGAACTTGCTAAGGTTTATCTTCTCTAGGGAGTAAAAGGGCTTACACCCCTAGAAGATTTCTAAAACCCTAGCTCAAATCAAGAGGCTCTATCGCCCAATAGATAATGCACTAATATTTGCATTGGAGATTCAATATTGTTGCATTGGTAAACATGAATTTTGAGATATTGAGTTATTCAAGTTTGGATTTAAAGTTTACATGCTTTAAGCTATCTTGTGCCTTAAGGGTGTCTTGATTCGCCAAGTGATTGAGCTGTTGTAATAAAAATTAAGCTACAACCATTAGGGATGCAACAAACTCACTTCCTCTTACTCTTTTCCAACTTTTCTACCGTTTAAACTCACTTGTAAGCTGTGATAATTGATCTATTGTCCAAGAGATATTGTTTGGGTGGCTTACTTGATTATTTTAGTGGCTATAACTTGTTGTTGTAGCAAATTTTTTCTTAATCCATAAGGTTGTTATACAATTCTATTGATAACACTCATTAACAACCCTCTCTTCCTATGAAAGTCTTGGTTTAAACATTGGAATATTTTCTACTAATTGCTATCTTTATTTCCCAACATCATATACTTGATTTTGATGGTTTAATTTGAAGTTATCATAGTTTCTCTACTGCTGATACATATTTCTAGACTGCTACAAATTTGGGACAACAAGGTTTCTTGTTGATTCCCCACTGATTTTGAGGCTTATATCATCATATATTGCCTTGTTTTGGTTTGTCTAACGTTGTTTTGCAGGTACACAACCTTGGCAACCATTTACCATCTCCAAAGTCTTTTTCCTCAAGCTTCATTCTCATTCTTGACCTTGAACTATTGGGATTTTCATCGATATCCTTATTTCTCCATTTGCAATCCTGCTAGGGTCACCTGGGAAGTCTCCCTTGTGTTGTACTTGTCCTTCACTAAAATGAGGGGGGCATATATTGAGGTGACAGTGATAGGTGTTCCCAGTTGTTTCACACACTTGATGTTTGGGTTGGGCTTTGTCCAAGCTACAAATTGTGTGATACCACACTCAAAATCCCCCTTCGTATTCCACCTCGATCACAGTCCAATCAATTATATGGTTAGGATCGGTGTAACACCTGTTTCCCCCCATAATTGTAATTATGCTAAGACTTCATATAGTGTGATTATGAAACATGTTATTATGTTATAATTAATAAAAAACATTAGACGACTGACTGAGAAGGAAAATACTTGAGTATTGGCCATGATATAACAAGTGGGATCGATGAGGTGGATTGGTGAGGTGGAATGGAGAAGTTTCAATGTAGAAAATATGAATCTTGCTCAACATTCTAGCCTACACCTAAAAACATTGAATACACCACCTACCAATGTACTTGAAATGAATAGAGCCATGTGATCAGTTATGGAGATCAGGATTTGTGGTTGAAGAAGTTATAACAACTGGAAGATTTGGTGTTTGGAAGAAGAAAAGAGTCAATTGAAAACTGACAGAAGGATTTACCTTATTCACCCCTTCGAATTTGGGTCCTTGACTGAAGGGATTTCATCTGACAACAACCACGCGAATCCCGAGGAATGATTGGAAGGAGAGACCAAAGGTGGAAAACATCAGCGCGTAGGCACCCAATAGACAAGATTCTCATGAGGATTCATAGTGAACAGAGTGAGTTGCAGACTCACGAACTGATGGTGTAGTGAATGGAGAGGTTCATGTGCACAACTTTGAGTAACAAAGTTGTTGAAATTTTCCTTGAGGAAAAGAGGAAACTTTCCCAAGAAATTAATGGCCACCCTAGAACGAAGAAGACCCAGATCTAAACTGGAGAAATAAAGGACCGCGACTTGGTGCTTACTAGAAATAAACCGACATGGGTAAGGGTGGTCACTGAGGGACTGCCTTGTGTATATGAAATCCAAGAGGAAAGGTACCCGATGAACCTGTGGAGGTCCTAAGTTCAGTGGGAAGAGGGAAACTTTTGTTGTTGCTAGTGGAGTGAAGGAGAGTAACCTTCTTGGACCATTTGATTAATTTGGTAGTTATTTGAATCAGTTCCCTTATGGTATCATGGCATGGCATGAGGTTTGCATACTGTAGAAAGGAATATTGCAGCATATCCTACGGTTGGGAGGAAAGATTTCCTCTCTCAATCAGTTGACTAGCGCAACCTTTTACTAAACATATAAGTGTTTTAACTTGCTATGTATGACTTATGTTTAGTGATGAAGGTATTTTTTTGTTGCTTAAATGATGAATGTGATTAAATGAAGAAATTGGTTGAATTCCTAAGTAAAATGGATTATGTATGATTGTTTCCACTGTTATATGGTAAATCTGAATGACCAAATGAGTAGTGCAAATATGGGGTGTATCCATATGAAAATTGAAATCCTTTGAAATGAAAATCTTGCAAGATATAAATATTCATTGGGAGAAAGGTAACTATAGATTTGTGGTATCTGGGAAGGTCTCTGTGTAGACCTGGGGAGATTTAAGCCCAGTAAAAAACTCCTACTTTGAAATGGAAAGCTTGTAGGACACAAATCTTAAACCAAGTTTGAAGTGAGAAGGTTGTTGTTAGATTTATAATGGAATCCCCAGTTTAAGAGAGTCTGGAAGAACCTTAGTAAACAAGTTTGAAGGGAGACCTAAATGATTAAGTCCTAAATTAGACTGTTATTCCGAAGAAAAACCGTGTTCTGAGTCAAAACAAATGATAGTCATTGATTCAGTGTAGTGAGAATATTCCATTGGTCGGAATATGATACCATTTTATCCAAGTGGATATTGGTAGCCACCCACCTATTCCAACTGGCTCAAAACAGTCTTCTCGAAATTTACTATTTTTAGCAGATTTTCGGTTCCTAAACTTATGGGGCCATTTTGAGGGCCCGAATGAAGTTTTTTCAGGATCGATCACCTCAATTATTGTTGAAGTATTTTATTTATCCCCCAAAATTAATCTCCTCTATGATACCTTTCCAACGAGCTATCATGTGCCCCAAACAAAGATCATATGCCAAAGTTACACCCCTGGGAAGTTGATGCACCAAACTACCCAAAACATGGTCCACAAAACTGTTGGATTTTCATCTTCCGGGGTTAGGGTTTTGGATTTTATTTATGTTAAAAAGTTCTTTAGAGCCTCATTTTAATCATGTTCTTATGAATGTGAGTAGCCATCACATCTCTTCTTAGAGATAAGATGCCACCATTCTAGTGAGTCTTTCACTCTGTATTTCTACAGTTTTGTACATTTCGCTCATTAATAAAAATTGTGTATTACTGTATCTCTGTGTTTATTGTTATATCTCCATTAAATCTCTGTTATATCTCTATTATATTATTGTATATACAAAATATATATGTACATTTATTTATTATATCTCTGCTCTCATTTCGTGCCAAAAATAATCCAGATCACCATTGGAGTGACCAAGCGTAGGGTTACCATGGGACTCTGATGGGGAAGAATCTGGGTCAAAGAGAGTCATTGATCTATCGGAGTGAGGGACAATGAAATATTTACCATCGATCATCAATGGGGAAGGTGTGAGCCTATGAAAAGATGGACAATCGAAGACCTAGAAGGTGGACTTGAACAGAGTCCGATGACGAGGGAGTCCAAGGACCATTGACCAGTCGGAAGGTGTTTTGATGGATCATAGTCGTTGGATCCAACATGATATATTATAAGGAGGAAAATTCTATAAACCTTAACTATCGTGTAGGTGTGCAATCCCGAACAAACCTTGACCTTTGGATGGGACGTTCTGTTGACCATTGGATCCATCAGAACAACTCGTCAGAGAGTGTCGGTCAAAGTGGTATACAATACCCGTAGTGGGTGCACTCCGATGGAGATGAAATTCAAGAGGAATCCTAAGACGTATATATGAGGAAGGGCATACGAGACAATCTCCATTGTAAATCCATTGTGGATCCCATCTATGCATGTAAGGAAATATGGATGATATGGGTGCTAACTTTTGAGTGAGTAGAGGCACCAATATGATTGGAGCCATTAGTTTTCGACTCCAAGGATTGTTGGATCTGTCAGAATGGCTCATCAAAGAGGAGTCTTCATAATGAGGATTTAGATCTTATGATTTGGAGTTCCAATGGGAGTGAGTCAGAGTCTCTGTTGATCATTGATTAGGTGGCAAGAAATGATTCTATTCATTCGATTGGGGGCGCTCAGGTCCTTACTTGATGTGGTGAATCCTTAGAAGGATATTTGCTGACAATTGGAGGTTAGATGAGAAGGTTGATAGAGTAATCATTTCCTTAAGTGGAAGTTCTCGTGTATCAACGTAATGAATAGCGATTCAAGAGGATCGGATCCAAGTCCCGAGTACGAGAGAAAGGATAAATAGAGCACCTCACCATCCTAAGTGATAATTAGGGGGTTGGGTGTGTTACATAATGGTATTAGAGAGAGGTTCAAACTCAAGGCTTGAATGAGCACCAAGACCGCTTGATTTTTTTAAAACACTTTTTATTTTCCCCAGAATGCATATTTAAAATTTTTGCTGAGGTACTGGCTAATAATGGCTTGTTGTTTCAGCACATAGGGAACACTGAAAGGAAAATAGATGTGAATGGTGCAACGTATCATGGAAGACACATCACACCTCAAAGATGGCAAATATGATGGTAGGAGGGCTAAAGAAACACATCCAGAATTGGTAGCCACTTCCAAAATTCTGAAGGCAGACAATAAGAGGCTCATGAGAGCCCATGATGAACATGAAGAGTTGAATGTAGTGTTATTGTAGGGATTTTCATAGATTCAGAGGCACCTTCAACAAGGTCCAACCACTAGTAATGCAGAGCTACAATAATATGAGAGATTGAAAACCCCTTCGGATGCCCATAATCATGTATTAGCCCATAGAAATGTAGGGAAGAGTTATTCCAAGAAGATGCATCAAAATGAAAAGAAATCTGGTGGAAACATTTCCATGGAGTCATCATTAGGAAGACTACTTTCGAGGAACTATCCAATAGTGACACTGGATCAAGTATTCCCGGGAAGAAGAAAAAGAGACACTCACATAGTTCTCTAACAAAATAATTCAAAAAGTTTAAGCCACCTACTTTTGATGGAGAAATCAAGAAGGAAGAAGAAGTCGAGGCTTGGATTTTGGGGATGAGAAAGTAATTTTGGGTACACAATTACTCGGGAAATACAAATTAAAATATGTTTCTCTTCAATTTGAATGGAGGAGCTTCCATATTGTGGGAGGACCTCAAGGAAGTCAAAAGACTGAAAGAGAGCAAGCTAACCTAGAAACAATTTAAAAAGTATTTCATGAATGCTTACCTATTGAAGGAGTACTTCGATAGCAAGATTAAAGAATTCCATGAACATAAGTTGGGGAAACTTACCTTGGATGCATATGCAAAGAGATTCTTAGATATTTTGAGTTATGTTCCCTACCTCAAGGACGGAAAGGTAAGGATACAATTTTTCCTTAGTGGGTTGCCACAGTCCTATCAAGACAAAATTGAATTTGATGAGCCAACAACCTTGGAGGATACCATTAGGAAGGCCAAATGTTGTTATTATCAGTCTAAGCATGAGAAAGATCCTCCTAGGGATTGGAAGAGAAAATATAAGAGTGGATTCTAGAAAAAGGGATTCAAATCATTCCCATATAACAATTTGAGGAAAGATGCGCAGCTCGGTCAACCAAGTAAAAGTGTGCACCGATAGAACTTTCCATCTTAGAGTACAAATATGCCAACAAAGCAGGTGAGAGAAAGGGTAGATGAACCAAAGAAAGGACCTATACATTGTTGGTTTTGTGGAGAGGCACATATGGTAAGATATTGTCCTTGTAGATAGCATGACAAAAAAATAGTTTATCATGTTCAGGAGGCTACTACAATTAATGATGTGTCCATAAGTGTGCCCAAGATATATGTAGTTGTTGAAAATCGACAAGCATACCATCAAGATTATATAGTGGAGATGGAAGGTTTAATTTCCAAACAACCCATTTCTATTTTAGTTGACCTTGGATCTAACCTCAGTTATATCTCCCCTCTAGTTGTTGAAGTATGTGCCTTACAAAGAAAGAAATATGCAAAGGCATGGTTGGTTCAGATAGCCACATGAACTAAAAGAAAGGTGGAAAAGGTGATAGAGTGTTGTTTATTTGAAATAAGTGGACTGCATACTTAAGCAACCTTGAACATCCTACCTCTAGGATCATATGATGTTGTAATGTCCATTTCCAAATGAGTCTTCTAGAAGATTGATGAAATATCCTAAGTAATTCTTGTAGGCTATTGTCAATGGGGAAAAATGGATTTTTTTTTTAATGTTATCGGAGCAAGAATTAATTAATTATAAAGGGTGACATTGAGTAAGTATGTTATCCCCAATTCCTAGGGATAAATAAGGAGATTATGTCTCGAGGCCCTCTGGTTGCAGACATGGAGTACCAAGAGATAACTTGAGCATCAGTGTCCACTTTCATAGACAAAGACTCACCTCACCACTACATTTCCAGGTTCATCACAACGGTATCCACCACATCAGCAGGCTTCTGGAAGACATTGGGTCTTTTTCCATGAGGTACAAGCCATGTATTATGGTGAATATCATTTAAATATTTGAGGCATTTGAGTTTGTGCATGTTAAATTGCTTTTGATTATGTAACGTTTTCTTGGACATTATGCTCTTTTCCATGTTTCATTTTCGTGGTTGACATTGCGTCCTAGTAAGTGGGTCACCCTTAGGGATATGTTTGTTACTAGGAAGTACTCTCGACGAGTCATCGTGACATTCCCGACCATACATGTCACTTTCCATGCTTCATCCCCTCATCTCCTTACGTTTTTGGATTTTTAGGTATACTGACCCTAGAAGAGATTGTCCCTCATTTGATGGGAAAAAGGGGCTGAAGGCCCACAGGCTTGTTGTTGGAAAAAGATAAAATCCAATCATGAACCTTCTATATGCTCACCAAATATCTCAAGGATAATGAAATGTCTCTCATAATAAACTGATGGGACCCGTGAAAAATAACTAATACAAAATACTAACTGAGATGACGCAAGTGTGAGCATTGTTTTTCATGCTTAGGTAGAAGCCCCACACATGAATTGAACTTGGAGAAGAATCACGTGACCAAGATAGAGTCAAGTTGGGCATTGTTATTTCCCAATTTTACTAGGAAATAACTAGGAAATAACTTGGGGAAGAGTCATCGTGACCACATTTTCCTAGTTATTTCCCAATTTTACCATCTGGTTTATTTACTGAGGAGCTTCTAGTGTTGTGGAGGGAAATCTTGTTGAGGAGGGCACATCAGCAGTGGGGAGGTCTTACACCTGTCATATTGTAGTGGGATAAGTTTCATAGGGAGGCCACACACCAGTGCTTGATTACTCTAGAGGGGTTTTCCATTCAGAGATCACAGTTTCCATCTGCAGTAGTTTTGGTGGATTTTAGAGAATTTATGAGGGGCGCACCTTCCTAGGGCACACCTAGTTCATTTGGACTTGTATTTCAGCTTGGATCAAGCTGTTATTGTATCAAGTTAATCTATATTTTGTACTTAACCAATATCTGGTCTGGTGTTAACCATATACATGAGTGAAACGATCAACTGCCTATAAACTGTGGCATCTACCAATTGGCTATTTGAAGCACTAAGCTTCTTCCAGTTGGTAATCATAGGTGTAGACATAGGTCTACAGTTTTCCATCTGAAATATGCTCAAAATATCTGTTGCATACTTCCCTTGCCCGAGAAATATGTGGCCCTCCTCCTGCCATACCTCCATACCTAGAAAGTAGTACATCAATCCAATATCACTCATCTCAAACTTTGATGCAAGTTCCAACTTGCACTCAACTATGAGATCCTCAGCTCTAGTGATGAACAAGGCATCCACATATAAAATGAGAATGAGCATGTCCTCACCTCTAATGATGTAGTAGAGGTTAGGATCAACATCACTCTTCTCGAATCCCATCTGAAGCAAGTATGTGTCTATGCATGAATACCAAGCTCGGGGAGCTTGCTTCAGACCATAAAGTTCCTTTATTAAAAGACACACGTGAGTCTCCCTATCACTCACCTCAAACCCCTGTGGCTACTCTATGTACACCTCCTCATCAATAAAGCCATTCAGAAATGCAGTCTTCATATCCATCTGGTGAATACTCCAACCCATCTATGATGCTATGGAAATGATACTCCTAATGGAGGTGTATCTCGCAACTAGTGAAAATGTCTCTTCATAATCAACTCCCTCTATCTGAGAGAATCCTTGTGCCACAAAACGGGCCTTTTGTTTCTCAATGCTACCATCTGCAACAAACTTGGTTTTGTACAACCACCTGGAAGTCACAACTGACTTCCCCACTAGCCTCAGAACCACCTCCCATACATCATTGCACACAATGGAGTCATACTCCTCTACCATGGCCTCTCTCCAAACCTGCTGATCCACTTCCTACGCAAATGTCTGTGGCTTAGTATCCCTGATACTTGTCACTAGTGCCAAATATCATCCAAATCTGACTGGAGGTCTTCTCTCTTTGATATGGCTCTTGGGATCCCCTACATTCTCTCTGGCCTCCTTCAAGGTCTCGTGAAACCATCTAGGTTTCCTCTTCCTTAAAGTGGTCAACGAAGAAGCAAGGTCTCTCTGCCCAAGAGTGACTGCCTCTTGACTCGTCTCAACTCTCTGATATCCCAAAGTTTGTGCCCCCTCTAACTGAACATGCTCTGACTGTGACCCTAAAGCTGTGCATAGTGACCCTGTCACCCCTGAGACTGGTGTACCTGAAACTTGAGGTTGTTCTCCCTTTGAGACCTCAACTGGTGCCTCTGCATCATCCTCAACTCAAACTCTCGACTCAAGAGATCTCTGAAAATCCATATCCTCCTCAGATATGACATATCTTCTCACCACCACTCTTCTAAGTGGCAGAATGTAGATTCAATAGGCTTTGGACACCTCTGAGTATCCAACCAGAATCCCCTGCTGGGTTGTGGGGTATAGCTTTGTCCTCCTCTTCGATGGGACATGAGAAAAGGTCAAGCACCCTCAGATCCTGATGTGCTCGACATCGGGCCTAATACCAATGAAGGCCTCCTCAGAAGTCATCTTCCCCAATATCCTGTGGGGGCTCCTGTTCTGCAGGTAAACTGCAGTAGCACTTGCCTCTGCCCATAAGTACAAAGTCAAACTCTGATCATGCAACATGGATCTCGCTGCACCGGTGATAGCTCGGTTCTTCCTCTCAGCAACCCCGTTCTGCTGGGGGTTTATGTTACGGTCATCTGTCTCCTAATTCCATGCCGGACACATAAGTCTATGAACCGTCTAGAGGAATACTCACCCCCATTATCTGACTGCAAGATTTTGATCCTCTTTCCAGATTGGTTCTCCACAAGAGCTCTGAATTCTTGGAACCATTTGAAGACCTCACTCTTGGCCTTCGGGAAATAGATTGAAGTCTTCCTTGAGTAGTCATCAATAAATGTGAGATAGTAATCACAACCACTCAAGGAATTCTAAGTCATGGGCCCACACATGTCTGTGTGTACTAAATCCAGTATCCTAGCTGACCTAGTGTCACTACTGGGGAACGAGGCCTTGGTAAACTTTCCAAGCACACACCCTCTACAAACATCCTGATGCTTTGTACTGATCTGTGGCACTCCGGTCAGAACCTCTCTCAGTCCTCTGAGATATCCATGATGTAGGTGGGCCATCCTACAATGACATAACTCACATATCTGTTTGTTTCTGTCACTGCTCACTGCCAATGCATGAAGAGGATGAAAAATAAATCTGAAAGGTTTCCCATCCCTCACTCCAATCACCTGTCTTGAGGCAAGTGAAGACATCTAAGGATGAATGAGTACCTCAGTGCATTTGAAAGTCACCTCAAGACCTCTATCCTGGAGGGTAGAAACTGAAATCAAATTCTTCTTCATCCTAGGGACATAGAGAACATACCTGAACGATATAGGTGGCATGCTATCTCTCTAAAAGGTAACTGTGCCAATCCCAACAACTCTAACCAATGTGTCATATCCAAGAGAAATATCCATCCCGATCTCGGTGTCTTTGAGATCAGTCAAATGCTCTCTGACTCTAGTCATATGGCTTGAATCCCTGCTATCAATATACCAGATACTGGGTGTCATCTCAACTGAAGTGCAACATATGAGGAAAGAACACTCTCTCTGAAATTGAGTCTGAAACTCTGCATCCTCTGTTGTAGCTATGGTACCACCCCTCTTCTTCTCCCTGTTGGGACACTATCCAACATAGTGCCCCAACTTATTACAAACAAAGAACTTCACTTTTCTCATATATCTCTTCTGACCACTGCTTCTCTCTCCTCCACTCCCCTATGGTGGGGCCATAAACTTGGGACCCTGCCGACCCCCACGACCGAACTTCTTCTTGCCCTTTGTCCAAAGAGTAATATCATAATCACCTTGACCAGATTGCTGCCGTTGTCTAGAGGCCTCTGCTACAAGCCTAATCTCCTCTTGTATGAAGTCATCCCACGTCCTCTCCCATGTAGGCATGACCTCCCTGGAAACAATGCCATGAACGAATGGACCCCACAGTTTGGTGAAGCTATTCATAGCTTGCCTCACAAAAGAGTTAGGGTCCACCACCTGTTCGACGACTCCAATATCGACTCTGATTTGAGTGTAGTTACCAAGGAATGAAGTCACCGACTCATCCTTGAGCATGTGAATGCCCCTGAGTCGGTCATGAAGAACCATCTTCCGGTTCTCATTGGAGCGCTCATACAACTTGCATAAAGATGTCCACATCTCATATGCATATTTCTTCCCAGTCAAATGGGGTATGATATGATCACTAACTGCATCACAAATGGTCCTCTTTGCCTTGTTGTTCCTCTTCCCAAACTCTGCCAACAAGATGGGGGCAGTAACAGGAAGAACATGAACAGGTGCCTCAACTATGTCCCATAGTTCTAGGTCCTTTAAGACAAAGACCATCCTCGCCTTCCAAGGTGACCAATTGCTAGCCCCAACTAACCTATCCTCAACACACATCTGAGATGTTGACATGTCTACCAAAATGCACTCCAAATGATGCTCAAACTGCAAAGGAACGTTGCCTCACTCTTTTCAACACAAGTGTGAAAAGAGGCAAGCGAACTCTGACCTCACTTCTAGCAAAATAGGTGTGAAAATAGGTCGAGTCAAATCAACCTCACTCCTATTCCGTAGGTGTGAAAAGAGACCAACGAAAAACTATCACAACTGCCCAACTGTCCTCTACAAAAATTTTCCCACTAACAACCACTGAAAAAATAAATGGTTGTCCACAAAAATCTGCCAAGAAGATGTATATGAAAACCAACACATGTGTTGTCCAAATTGCTCAAAAATCAGCCACCTCAACTCTGATACTATGAAGATTTTCCAGGTCCTATCAAGCTTCCAAATGGGTCTGTCTTTGACCACATATTGGCTCTAAGTTTCAATTGTTATGTAAAGGTTTTGTTGTTGTTTTAGGACAACCAACTGTTCATGAACTTCTTGCTGCTTTGTTACAGTTGTACTTGCAATTTTAGGTGCTCTAGCATGTAGTTTTAGTAACCAAGAGTTAACACATGCATAGAAAAATAAATAAAACACACCTAGAGATCTTTACAACTGAAAATAAGCACATCTAAAAGACTAACACACATCATTTTGTACACAGGTATTTTTGGTCAACATGACCCTGGATAAAACCCCCTGGGGAAAACCAGTTTGGGATATATGTCTATATATGAGGAAAAGAGATGGTGGAATACATCAAGTAAAAAATATATATTAAATTGATACAATAACATCTTGATCCAAGATGAAATACAAGTCCAAATGAACCAGGTGCACCCCTCATAAATGTTCTCAAATCCACCAAAACTGCTGCAGATGGAAACTGTGATCTCTGAATGGAAAACCCCTCCAGAGTAATCAAGCACTGGTGTGTTTCCTCCCTATGAAACTTATCCCACTGCAATTTGACAGGTGTAATCCCTCCCCACTGCTGATGCACCCTCCTCAATAAGTGTTCCCTCCACAACACTGGAAGCTCCTCAGGAAATAAACCAGGCTCCAAGCTAGATGCCTCTATCCATGAAACTATGTGGCTAGCCTCACCTCATGATTCAAACCTCATCTCCAATCTCTCTCTCAATCTCTCCAAGTGAGAAAATGAGTGAATGAGCTCTTCTTTTCCCTTTGTGCCCCTCTTGAACCTCCATAAGGATACCTAAGATATGGATGGCTGAGATCATCCCATCTCCCATCTAATCAAAGGTTGAGATCTCTCAAAAACAATCTCACTCAAAAACCCACTTTGGGTTAAGTTCCCTAATTTCACTTTTGACTTAAATCTCCTAAGTCAAAGTGAAATTAGACACAAAGTACAAGGCACAAAGTACATAGTACTTCCCATATGTGTTTAGAAGAGAAGAAACACATGGGGAACACCTCCCAAGGTACATAATCTCAACAGTACAACCCTTCCTAGTGTGGCAAACCCAAAGCCCGAACTAAGGTAGGGGAAGAGGAGAGGGATGATGATGACAAATGGTAAGTATGGAAGGAATGGACAATGTGTTGGTTGTGGAGCCTGGTTATCTTCCTGATTCATAGGTCCTTTCTTTCAGCTGTGTTTATACCCCATGAAGTATTTACACCCCAGAAGTATGTACACTCTTCCACACGGGGGAGTGCAGAGGGGGGGTAACCCCTTTGCGGGGTCTGGGGGAAAGAGGGGGTTCGGGGGTGAAGCCCCCGAAGACAAAATTTCTTTGTAAAAGTATATTGTAATTTCATTATAAATCTGGACCGTTCATTATAAGGTTGCAGATCTAATGGTAGAGATTATGTTAGGGTTTTTTTCCCTAAAAGGAAACCCTCTTTTATGAGGGAAATGTATTGCGGCTATGGATGATGGTGAATATTGTATTCAGAGAGAGGAGACTGTGAGAAAAAGAAGAGGAAGTTACAGTGGGTTTTGTTGTAGGTTGTATCCCTTCATTTGCTGGATAATAATAAAGGAAGGACCTCGCAATTTCTCTGGTGGACGTAGCCCACACTGGGTGAACCATGTAAATCTGTGTCTCTCTTGTATTGTGTGTCTTCTGTGTTTTGTTTCTTCATTTGTTTTTATTTTATTGCTCCGCGGTCTTGTTTTTCTAACAACTGGTATCAGAGCGTAAGGTAACTCACAGGAAAAGAGGGTTCCTGGTTCGAGTGGGAGCAATGTCGGAAGATGGAAAGTTTAGGGTCGAGAAATTTAA
>ML804050.1:107292-131486 GCA_009831015.1 Picea engelmannii
AAGGTAAAAATAATCTGGAAAAAGACCTAGAATCAGGCTCCCCTTCAAAACTTGTTGAAGACTTTCCTGACACTGAAATGTCCTTTCCAGATGACACAACACAGGAGGAATTTATTTTTGAAGAAAGAAACCCCCTTGAACAATCATAGCACTTGGAAGAAACAGAGGGAAAACCCTTTGCTGGCCGAAATGAAGAAGACCTCGAGATCCCCCATAGATAGAAATCAGCCAAAAGCTAGAAACAAATTAGGAAATTAAAGAAAGAAAACAAATTGCCGAAGAAGAAGGCTAAGAGGGATGTGATATTAAAGCAAAAAGTGGGAAAGCTCAAGGAGATTATCAAGGAATTGAGGAAACAGTTGGAACTAGAAGACAAGATCCATAAGAGAAAGAAAAACAAAAAGGGAAAAATGCAAGGAAGAAACCCTCTTCCTAAGAAAGCAGCTAGTACAACTTTTGTAGGAATACAGACAGATCCTGAGGAATTAATGGTAGAAGAAACAAAAGTTCAGGATGAAGATGTAATTCCTATAGAAACACAAGAGATGGATGATACTGAGATACAGACAGATACTCTGATTTTAGAGGAAACAACTCAACTTTTTGAGCAAAATGCTACTATTAGGAGACTGGAAGAAGAACTACTGCAGTCACAACAACCCTGACTCAAAACAGAGGCGAATTATTGATGATAACAGAGCTATTTCAGGAACATAGTACTATCATGAATATATTGGAGGCAGAGCTTGCACAGACCCAACAAACATTAATTCGCTCCAGAGAAGAAATGAATGAATTTCAAACATCCCAGTCTCGGGTACAGGGTGCCATCATTCATGAGCTAAAAGAAGATTTGGGACAAGCCCAACAAGCATTGATTCAATCCAGGGAGGAGATGAGTGTTATGGAAGAACATCAAACATCTCAATCTTAGGCACAGAGTGTCATCATTGATAGACTAAAAGCAAAACTTACACAAGCACAACAAGAATTGGTCCAACACCAACAATAAATGGTAACTAGGATTGAATATCAAAGGGTTGTTAAAGAATTGAAAGATATGACAACAACAGAGGGTGAAACTTATGATGTGCTTACCAGAGCCCAAGAGAAGACCAAAAAGGTGCAAACCCAATTGGAAGAAGCTTTGGAGCAAATCAAACACATCTGTGATGTCTATTCTGATGCCATCAATTGCAGAGCCCCTGCCACTAATTATGTTTTATTCTTGCTGGAACAATACCTATTGTTGAGTGTAAAGGCCATCAGAGCAGGTAAACCCATTTCATTTACCACTGTTCCAAAATTTATGTCATGTTTCAGAGATTAGGAAGAAAAGGTACAATACCTTCTGTGTGAATTATATTTCCATAATATCATTTTGGATGAAGTTAGAGGAGACAACCCTGGCCTCTTCATAGGGGACATTCAATTTCAGGAATTCCTATCCTTTACTAGGAACCAGGTCATATGGGGTAAGGATCACAAAATGTTCATGAACAAAGAAACTGGTTTAGATCTTTGGATTAGAGGAGAGCCCCCAAAATCCTTCCCAACCATCATGCGACACAAGACCTTCATGAAAAGGGCAGGGGTTGTAGACTCATTGGCTCCTATCCATTTACATGTCATCCACTCAGGTCTCACATATTTTGAATAATTCAAGGAAGAAGCTCTTGCTTCTTCCAAGGTAAGATGGGATGTATCCTCTGATGAGGTTAAAAGTAGAGAGCCCTTTGGATATAGAAATTTCTTTGCAGCAACCTTCAGAGTATAAAGATATGCTAGACTACTCCAGGAGGAAGGACCTGCTTGGATGGGATGCGGGTATAACCCCCCTCTCCTCTGGTTAACTCCAGAAGTTTACCAGAAGGATTTTCAAATTAATAAAAAGAGACAGGAAGCCGCTTTTGATGAAATCAAAAGAAGCCATGGTTTCAGGAGACCTGGTGAACCTACCTTTCCTCCCTACAGTATAATTGGTTTACATGAAAGACTCTAGCTTGCATGAGGACATGCAAGAAGGTAAGCTGGGGGGTATGTTGGGTTACGAAAATGGTACAAATATCTTCCTTTTTCCCACAGTTCATGATATGATTTTGATTGATTCTTTAGATAGTTAGGGATAGATAGGAAATAATATGATTAATATGTCTCTTAGGGTTGTTATTAAAGTTTTATTAAATAGATTCTAATTTACGATTGGAATGGTTTGATTTTGTTACAGAGTTGGATAAATAACTGCCAAAGATAATCAAAGAGATTTTGGCTATGCGCAAGCTATTGAAGGTTGAAGACTTTTTAGGCACAAAGCAGTTTGAAGATAATACATTTTCTATATTGTAATTTTATAATAGTAAAGAAATACTGAGGATCTTTCAATCCTCAGGATAGCTTGATTTACCCAAACTATTGTAATATATAAGAGGATAATAGATCCAGAAAAACAGAAGAAAAAACCCATTCAAGTAATTAGATTCAGAACTGTTCTGCACAATAGTTTTTGTAAATGTTTTACCATTCATAGAATCAATGAAAGTTTTGAGTGTTTTTATCATTTCTGTGCTCTGAGTTTCTCGTAGCAGTACTTCTGAAGACCGAGGGCCCAGTCTGAAGGAGTTACTGTTTTGTTCTGTAATTGTATCAGTTCGAAGTTTGATTTCCACTTTATGATTCAGATCTCTTTTACAATAGCCAAGGATAAGTGCATAAGTGTGTTAAAGATTTTATGATTGGTTGCATATAGAAAACATACATTTCCATTAGTTATTAATGATTGTTGTTATGATTTCCATTTCTGAAGTTATTGCTTGATAGTTCCTCACATTTTCATCTGCGTTGTTCCTTTTCCTTAGATTTATGATTGCTGTTCCTTTTGGTTAAAGTTACAATACTTGTTCCTTTCAGTTAAAGTTACAATAGTTGCTTCTTTCAGCAAAGTTACATTAGCTGTCCCTTCTGATTAGATTATAATTGTTGTTTCTTTCCGCAGATAGAGTAATTTGTCATTTCCCTTCCAGTAATCAAAATTCATAATTGATAGTTAATTTTGCAAGTCCTTAGTTAGATTCAATTACTGATTTCTAGTTAAGTGAATTCAATAGATTAATTAGTTCCTTTCCATTTCACAACATCTTAGTAATCAGATTTCAATTCCAGTTAGTTCTTAGAATCTTTGGTGAACGTTTGAGCAACTCGATTGTTGATAAACTCAAATTTGGTTTAGCTACACGATTTTAGGCTACCTGCATAGACTTTGCCGATATTCTTGAAATAAAAGATGAATCTCCGGGTTGATAAATTAATGTTAAACTAAGGTTGTTCTTAAGACATCTTTAGACACCAACATAGCTATTTCCATCCATCCCATTGCATTGAGTAGTTACTCTTCAAACCTGAGATATTCAACCACGAGCGTGTATGTCCGAAGAACTTAGCGCATTCAAAGAGTCTGTGAAGGAGGTACTCATCGACCTCATGATTGAAAGAGTAATGTCTGAAAGGGTAATGTCCGTGGGAGTACAAGCATCATCGACGAGAGGAGTGAAAGCCTCTCCGTTGACCGCTCGTGGATCCAGACCATCCCGAGTCGTCACAAAAAAGCAAACCAAGCACAGAAATGACCTAGCAAATGCGAAGCTAATCCCGACCATCTTGCCCGAATACATCCCACCTCTGGACAGTGCGGTGAGTCATGATAGTGTGCTGAGAGATTTTTATTACACCATGGTTACTGCATAACTCCCGAAGGGAATACACGCAGTTAGAGCACAATAGGACAAGATCACAATGTTGAAGTTCAATGACTTCAACCTAGGATACCGCAAGAACCATAGTATGCTTGCCTCGTATAAATACTTGACCAGGACAAAGGTGAAGAACTCAAAAATAATCCCCCAGCCGTGGACGATGAACCTCGCGCAGTCCACCCTGTTGAATGTAATGAAAATCCCACACTTTGGAAGACACTAGGAGGTTAACGCCTGTGTTAAGCTCTTGCTCTCATGTTACCATGGTGGCTACTTATGGCTAGACTGACATATCATAGTCGATCCGACGATGATCCATAGGATCACCAGATTAAGTATGAAAGGACCCTACCCATAGGACTTCTATTCGGGGAAAGCCACAGATCACGCATTAGCACAGAAGATCAAGGATACCTACGACGATGTTGAGAAGGGGACACAAGGCTACAAGGTAGCTTCCATCCAGAATGGTGCAGTGTGCCTAGCATGCCAATTAATTACATGAAAGCTAGTAAGGAAAAACAAACCCACATAGGTCACAGGGTTTGTCGTTGAACTCACATGGAAATGAATAGAAGGCCTACATATGAACTAGGTGAAGTACCTAGTTAATCAGTTGGAATTAGACTATCGCGAAGCACAAGATCAGGGCTACGAGTTCCAATTTAGTTGGCTCATGATCCTCATCATGTTTATTGCTTGGGATATGCTGGAAGGTGAGACCTTCCCAGACATTGAGCCATTCGAGCCGCTTTCTACGAAGTTCACCACGCTCTGGTACTCGAGCGATATGGGAAAATAGTGGCAGTCGAATGCAGTATTTCACACATATTATCTCCAATTGAATATGGCTATCGAAGTTGAACCTCACATGACGCCAAACACCCTACAGTGGTTTCGACCCCTCATGCATTTCTGCATATATTGGCACTTCATCTATATCACTATACAAGAAGACGAGCATAAGGAGGAGCTTGAGTCGTACTACAAGCTCACAGAAGAGGACCTCGAGGAGATAACTAAGGACTGGTCAACATACCTCCTTATCCCCGCTCATCCTGTAGATATTTCTGACCCCAAACTTGACAACTCGGAGGCCACTCAAAAAGAACATGACACACCTGGAACTAGCAGAAGGAAGAAGACCGCAGAAGTCCAAGACTTAAGTAGCACATCAGAAAAAAATGCTTCAATATCACTTGGTCGAGGGGGCGATGACGAAGTAGAAGAGATAAATGGAAAAGAAGATGAGAAAAAGAAAGGTGAAGTAACACCGCCTAGAGATGAGGCTGATCCCTTGAAGAAGAGGAAGGTTTCTCCCTCGAAACCCTCTTCCCGAAAGAAATCCAGAGCCACCTTAACCAAGATGCAGACTGCGCTCACTGTCGATGACTTTGACTTCGTCATCGCAACTATAAATGACGCCTCACAGGAAATATTGTAGAAACATGAAGACAATAAGGAGGAGATGTATGACATAATTGAGGTTGAGCTCTGACGGGTACAACAGGTTGTTCAGTCCAGTTGCCTAGTGTCTGTCCACTGCGCCCCTACCGTCGGAAGAACCAGCGTTGGGAGATGAGCCAACCTAACTCTGCCAACTAACTGATGCGACCGAAGATCACCTTCATTGGGAATAGGAAGAAATAGAACAAGCCACCTAGGCCTTGAATCAAGTGCAATAAGTAGTCGTAGAAAAATGCTGAGTTGCGGAGCAGGAGAAGGTTGCTCTCCTGACAAAGTTTGAAGAGGAGAAAGCACAAATTCAACAAGAAAAAGAACAATTGCTCACAAAACAACTCGAAGTGAAATAAGCATTCAACAGAGCACTTTGCTCTGTGACAAGCTTAGAGCCAAAGGTAGAAGACCAAGTCGAGCATCAAGTAGAGCAGCTCACAGAAGCTATCCAACAGCTACAACAAAGAATAATAGACTTAGAGCTTCGCATAGTGTCCGACACCCCGTAGGATGTGAGGGATCAAAGAGATGCAACTGCTCGAAGTGCAGTTGAGAGAATAAAGGCCCTTGCCATGGAATGTAAACAACTAAGTGATCGTAGTGCCTAGACTTATGAGTGACTCACTGAGAACCCATAACTGAAGGCACTAGAGTCACAACTCCAGGAGGCGAAGCAACAAGCAAAAACAATACAGGTGAAGTTGAAGCCCCTATCAGTTGTTGAAAGGATGAAGCGATCCCAAGAGAAGTGCATTTCTCAACAACAGGTCCACACCATTCATAGTAGATTCATGGAAGTAAATCAGAGGCTTCAACCTATATAGGATGAGGATTGCCGACTGTTCTCAGAGATCGAAGGTCGAGGAGCAGAACTGGAGCAAGTTGTCACTGCAGCTAAATAATGCTTAGAAGGACCTGTCAACGAATCTATTATCCAAGAGTTCATTGAGCAAGAGACCATGGCACACCAACAAGTCGAAGCAGCTTGAGTCAAGCTCGAGGCTTTTGAGGCAGAATTACCTAGATTAGAGTGACTTGGGATGAGTCATAGGTGAGTGTTGGGGGCCTGTTGGCCCTTGACCAAGTTTTGAGGATCCTTAGTCATGTTTAACCTATTTTTGGGACTTCGACAGGCTGTCGAAGGCGGAGCACAAGACGAAGCGAAGATCATGGGATCTCAGCCCCTTTTTACGGCCTTTTTGGGTTTTTTTCTTATGTAATGAGTATGGGGATGCCGGCCCATGGGTTTACCCATGCTTAGGCCCATTTTGTAATGTATAAATAGAAGTCTAGGTTATGTAAAAAGAGGCCGGAGTGCTAAGTGCTAAGTGGTAATTACTTTGTGCATATTGTGTAAGGCTTGCAGAGCTAAGTGAAAGTCGTCTATAGTGCTTTGTGCGCAGAATGTGGAAGGATCTGTGCCTAGATCTACTCGAGGAAGGAGGATCCAACGGGGTGCATAGATCTCTTGTCCTCTGTGGAGTTGATTTTGAGGCTTTGTGCATGTAAGAAGATTGATTGAAGATAACAAAGAAGACGAAGAGTTGGTGGATGTAGCCCTAGGGTGGGGGTGAACCACATATATCATGTGTTGTGAATGCTTTGTGCTTCTTGGTTGTTCTTTTGTTTATGTGATTCAATGCTTAGTGCAATGTTAGATAATAGATGAATCTGATATGATAGCTTAGTGATGAATAATGTGAACAAATGCTAGATCTGATCTCTATTGGCATGCTTAGTGCTTGAATCTATTGGATCTGTGTGAATGCTGCACTGATCTGTTGTTAGGGTTTAGTTGCGCTGTAAACTAAGACCGAATATTGATGAATCATAATTGCTAAGTGCTCTGTTAAGGTGTTACAATCACAGATCTGTGTCCCAGCTAAGGTTGCAGACATCTGAGTCCTGCAACCTCCCCTACCTCTACCTCGGGTGAGACTTCATCTGCTTCGCAGGTGTTGTCGAAAGGGTTGGTAGTTAGTTTTTTGTTGGTGTGTTGTTGTAGCGTTGAACCCTGGGTCTGCCCCTGTGCCAACAAGACCTCATATCCACCAACTATACCTTGATTTTTATTTTATCTTAAGGGTCCCCTTTTCTTACTAAGAAGCCTTTTATTTATTTTTCGAGAATCCCTAGGCGAAGCATCTCAAAGGTTTTATTTTTTCTTTTAACTCTTTCCAACTACTTTTACCCTCTAGGCCATTATCCCCTTCTTCCCACAAGGCAAGGTACAACCCTTCATAGTGTGGAAAACCAAATGCCTGAACCAAGGTAGGGGAATATGAGAGGGATAATGATGAAAAATGGTAAGTATGGAATGAATTGATGATGACCTTTCATAGATCCACCCAATGGAAACTCATCCTAAAGAGAACTAGATTACTAGTGCATTTTGTCACCCCCCCAGGTATGAACAAGTTAAAGAGCATAATTTCCAAGCAAACATTATGAAATAAAGGAGATTTCAATGTTACATATTCAAATGCTTCTAAAATTAGGGTGACACATACCATGATACCTAGACTCATTACCTCATGGAGAAAGACCCACTGCTACTTCAAGACCAGGTAGGTGGGATGGATGATGCTATTGTTGATATATGGGATGCAATGAAGAAAATATGGTCCCTCTGGGGTCAAGCTCAAGTTATTTGGCTCTTTGTACTCCATGTCTGGGACCTGTGGGCCTCGAGACATAATCTCCTTGGTTATCCCTAGGATATGGGATAACAAACCCCATGCCCAAAAGTATTTCCCTTATCCATGTCACCTCATACACATGACCTAGAGAAGGGTTCACTTGGGAAACTCCCCTAAACTTGAAGTACAATTCACCCAATAGGTCGCTTTCTCAACCCTCCCATACTTAAACTTGGAAAATTGCATAGGGTCTTTGAGCACTTGTTTATTTTGATGAGGTGGTTTGGATGTACATACTTAGATGGATCCTTTATTGAATTGATTTACTCATCATGATGCATTTGACTTGAGATTATTGGAGGTCGTATTCATTTTCTTTGTAGGACCTAGTTAGTGGAAAATTTTGGAATAACACGCCTAGCTTGGGATTCCTTGGGGCTTGAAGCCCAGAGGTTGTATACCATGGCCCACAAACTGGACGACGATTCTAGCATTTGGAGGCCCAAGGAGATACCATGGAGGACATAACCCAATGAATTTCTCTTTAGGCTAAAATGTCACTTTTGAGGAGGTTGACGTCACCCTAGGGCTAGGGTTGTGGTGGTGGTGTTGTTGCTGCTTGACACCTGGCATCTTTGGATGGAGAGGAGTACCTTGAATACCCTAGCGCTTGAGAGGGAGGCATTTAGGGGCCCAATGTTTCATCTCCAAGCTCAATGATTTGCTAAAGGTGCCAAAACATTGCCCTAAAAGGGTGACATCATGCTTCTTTAGGGTTTTCTTATGTGCATTTTAGGGCTAAATTTGAATTTTATATTGTGAAGGGGAAAAGTAAGGGTTGTTGTCTGCTTACTTTGTGGTTTACCCTAATTTTAAGTGGACAAAAAATTGTAGTAGGATTTGTACAAATAGAGATCACTTCATTTCATTTGAACATATCATAGCTCTCCCATTGTGAGAAAACTACTGGCTTGAATTTGCGCCCTACTTGGGCATTTTGGTATCTATCTCTTCTGAAAATAAGTTTTGGTGATATCTCTTGGTGAATGATTGAGATAAGGTGGTGCACACCTCTTGGAGACTTCTTCTCTTAATTATGAATGGTAATTTGCTTGGTGAACTAGGGTTTTCTCTTACATCTCTCTTGAAATTGGTAAGGAAAATATGAAATTGTTAATTCTTCTTGCTCTTATCATCGTTATTGTTGGTTGAAACCCTAAGAGGAGTATAAGTGCATACATCCTCCATTAAGCTTCATCTCATTTTCTAGTTTACAAGTCTTTTGTTGCAAGGTTGCTAGGAGGAGTACAAGGGTGTACACCCTCCTTGATTTACCTTAGCTTAATTTTCATACCCTAGGGAGTAAGAGGGTTTACACCCCTAGGGAATTTGTTATCTAACTCATGCTTTAAAGACTCCATTCACCCATTTTTAAAAGGAACTAATCTAATGTTTGCATTGGAGAAATAAATTGTTCGCATTGGTAAACGTGATTTAGTGAGATATTAATATTGTTCAATCTTTGAGGTTGTTAAAGCCTCTAGGGCATCTTAGTCTACTTAGTATTTTTGGAACTATACATAAAGTAAAGCTACAACCATTAGGGCTGCAGAAAATCATTCTCTCTTTTTATTCATAACTCACATTTCAACCATCAAAATTTACTAGCAAGCTGCCATAATACTCTACTCAACACACTTTTTGGGTGGTTTACTTACACTTTTTGTGGGTTGAAATTTTCTGTTGTAGCAATAGTTTGCTACAGCCATAAGGATGATAATATATCTCTACAATACTTGTTTACAACAGCCTTGTTTTGTTGCTAAATTATTATGCTTTCATACTTGAATTATTCTAGTACTTGATAGCTTATGTCTTGCGTCATTTACTAGAATTTTAGCATCTTATTTAGCAGCTTTAACTATCATTTACTTGTTGATATATATTTATGTTGACAGCTACAAATAGGGACATAAATATTAACTTTCTTGTCCATTGGAATATTGGTATCGTATCTTGTGTTTTCTTGTGTCTCGGGCATGTACAACCACTCTTCGCAGGTACTCAAAGACTTGGCAACCTTAAAACACTCTCGAGACTTGTTACCAAGTCATATTCCACTTAGAAACTTGACCTATAGGGGAACCTCTTCATAAGTATGAATTTCCATCTCATTTTCCCCTAGGGTCACCCGAGATTTCCCCCTTGTGTTGGATTTATCCTTCAATAAAGAGAGGGGAGGGTTTATTTGAGGTGAAAGTGGGTAAGCTCTCCCACCATTATCACCATCTATTGGATTGGATCGGGATTTTCCCAACCTACAATTTGTGTGATAACATTTTGGCACTGTTGTCGGGGAGGATTTGAATCCTCTTTCATTCCCCAATGACACTTTGGCAAGCTTCCTTCCCAAATACTTTACCCCTAGCTTGCCTGGTGACTCCACTTGAAGGATGTTTTCCTTCCACCCTTGATGAGCTCTTAATGAGGTTCATCTAGTGACTCCACCTTCCAAGAAACCACCTTTCCTTGTTTACCCCTTTCCATTCTTTGATGAGCCTTGATCTCATCTGGCGACTCCATAATTATGGCACCATGGGATGAACCCTCGTCCACAAATTTTCATGCCTTGAGGAGGGAAATTTTACAAATGGAATTGGAAAAAGATGTTGGTGAAGTTGTTGAGAAACTGATGAATCTCATAAAATAATTATTTCAAAACTCTTCCGAAGAACTAGCCCTTGAGGATGAAGAAATTCTTGAAGGACATATATATAAAGAAAGTTACCAAGAATATCCCGATCAAGTTTCTCATGTTGAAGATCCAGAAAATACATTTGATGAATGAAGTGCTTATATCTGCCCTTCCATTTGATGAAGACATCCATGCCTTTGTCCCTCCTACACATCAAGAAGAGAACATGATGAGTTGTGACCCTTTTGAAGATCTTGATGATACTTTATTCCATGACTTTGGAAGTGAAGAAGTGTTAGAGGAGCCCTTAAATGCGACAGATCCTTTTGGAAAAAAGAAAACAAAGAGCTCTGTATTAAGGATCAATCCCCTTATGATGAAGAGGCGTTGGAAGGGCATGCCCATGAAGAGAAAGAGAAATTATGATGAGGTACAACATTTTTAGAAACCTCATAAGACATCGTTATCTTTTCTCCCACTTGACGAAGGTGAGGATATCCATCCTTGCTTTCCTCTTTCACATGAAGTTGAAGAAGCAACTAATCACAATGATGATGAATCTAAAGATCCATATGAAGCTGCCCTAGCCTCTATTCTTCTTGCACACAAAGAAAAAGAGATGATCATTTTCAGTTGTATCGACAATCTTATGAAATAACCCTTGGATATGGTTGATGGGAATATAGACACTTTCATACAAAATGGGAGATGCAGATGGGATTTTGGTCATTTCATTTTTTATAGAGACCCCATTTACAACATTGAGGGTAGCTCTCATGCAAAGCGGGTTGAGTTTTCATCTTTAGCGGACTGGTCTTCATGCATATATGATTCAAATGTTGGGAAGTCTGATGATGATATGGTTACATATTTGTTCCTTCCATTTAAGGATGACTTGTCGCAACATTTTTAGGGTGATTTTTGGTCATCTCTTGGGAGTTGTGATGAAGATCCTTTTGGGGATGCATACTTGTTATGTGAGGACTTTCAACCACCTTCATGCTCAATTTTAGATGAACATCAGGACGTGGCCATCCTAGAGAAATCAAACGCTCGCTCTACAAAGTGAAAGTATTTTCATCTTGGGGACTTTTACAAGGATTTGCAGATGAAGATGGAACATTTTTCTTCCTCTAGACCTAAGCCTGTCCCTTACCTCATTTCTTCTTCTAAGGGAAATCATGGGGTCTTCTTGGGATCTCTAATATCTTCTTAACCTTCAAGAAGCAATGATCTCGCTAATAGGGTTGAAGATGAGCCATCATTTAAATATGGTACCCCTCTTCAGAGATGGATTGATCAACCTTGTGGCTATCCTTTCAAGCAAGATATCCAAGATGATCATAATTTTGGATACTCTTTTCAACAAGATTTCCTCCCTCCCAACAATCTCCATGAGTTTCATTTTATGATTGATTATATGTCTATTTATGCTCATGATTATTATCTTCTTAACTTATCTTTGTTGTATTACAGGATTAAGCATAGGGGGAGATACCTTGATGAAGTGATGAACATGTGGTTTCACTGGTTGTATGACTTCACCTAACATCACCTATCACCTAATCTTCAGAGCCCCAAGTAAGTAGGCAGGTAATCTTTATTTCCTGCATTTTCATATTGATTGCTCATGGTAGTTTTGTTTCATTTAATCTTTGATTTTCGTTTTTCTCTACTTGCATTATTG
This sequence comes from Picea engelmannii, assembly GCA_009831015.1. Lineage (NCBI taxonomy): Eukaryota > Viridiplantae > Streptophyta > Pinopsida > Pinales > Pinaceae > Picea > Picea engelmannii. The sequence continues at coordinate 119,521 of ML804050.1, forward strand.
ATATACATGTTATATATGCAAAATATAATTTTTTTTTCTATATTAGTTGTCATTTTTGGTTTTGAAATATATGGGCAAAGGGTGATAGAACCACCATGGATTTTACATTTTTATGTTTCAGTGTAGGCACAAGTCCACTAGCAGATGTTGCAGTTCTCATGCACTCTATGACGAGTACATGTCCCCAAGTAGTAGCCAGATGTTATCCCTGTTATCCCCTATCTTAGGGATAACTAAGGAGATCATGTATCGAGGCCCACAAGTCCTAGACATAAAGTGCTGAGATCCGGATGACTTGAGCATGGCCCTGGAGGGCCCATCTTTTCTTCAGTGCAACCCATCTATTAGAAACGACAATATCCATCCCACCAGCCTGGTCCTGAAATAGTAGTAAGTATTTCTCCATGAGGTAATGAGTCCGGGTATCATGGTATTTTTCACTCTTATTATTTAAGCACTTGAATATGTTGCATCGAATTCTCCTTCATTTCATAATGTTTGCTTGCAAATTATGCTATTTGACTTGCTCATACCTGGGAGTGTGACATGATGCCCTAGTAAGTTGATCTCCCTTTAGGAAGGGTTTCCACTGGGTGGGTCTATGAAAGGTCATCGTCCATTCCCTCCATACTTACCACTTTCCATCCTTACTCCTCTCATTTTTCCTCTACCTTTGTTTGGGCATTCAGTTTGCCACACTAGGAAGGGTTGTACCTTGCCTTGTGGGAAGAAGGGGATAAAGGCCCAGAGAGTAAAAGTAGATGGAAATACTTAAAATCCAAAATGAAACCTTTGAGATGCTTCACCCAGGGATTCTCGAGAAAGTAGTAAAAGGCTTCTGAGTAACAAAAGGGAACCCGTAAGATAAATAAACACTCAAGGTATTAGTTGGTGGATAGGAGGTATCATCTTGAGCTGACCTATTAGGACCATGGGCATGAAGTGGTATGACACTACCATATATCTTGTCACCAAACCAGGGTAGTGGCTCTTGGTGGCATAGCCAAGAGAAAGGGGGTCTCATCATGAGCCAACCTTCTCATCTCAATGAAATTCTTGTGGGTAACGCTATCACCTTTGGTCACCAAGCCAGGATAATGTCCCTCATCTCTTCCCTTGAAGCGCAAAATAAAAAGCAATAAGACTAAGAATAAAAGGCATTGAATGTGATAAGAAACAATGGCATCCATGATAAGGTGCAACTCGCCCTCTAGAGAGGCACCCACAAGCAAGACCTACATTTCCCTGTTATCATTGCACCTTATGCCCAAACACTTCCCATGTCACCTCATGCACACTTACACGAACTAGATTGGCTCTCACCTGGGAAACACCCCGAACTTAAGGAGGATTAGCTCAATAGGACATCCTGAGACCCTCTCCAAACCCAACTTGTTAAACTGCATAACGTCTTTGAGAATTTGTCTGGGTAAAGGGGGGTTTGATGCACATGTTTGGGTAATTTTATTATTAGTTGTGATTGACATTGCTATGATCCCTATGACTTATGAACCCCTGGAGGGCATACTTGTTGTTGCTACAGGACTTTTCCCAGTGGACAGGTACATATGGGGGAATTATTAGCTCAGACCTCCATGGGGATAAAATCCCATAGATATATGTTGTGACCCCAACCAGGGGGAGAGAGACACCAGAGGATTTCATTGGGAAGAAAGAAGGATGTTTTCCTCGAGACACTCTGGTAGGCCTACACCCAAGGGGGTCTTGCCTTTTCACCAGGACGTTAACCCTTGAGAGAACATGACATCATCATTATGATCTTGAGGTCATATAGAGTTAAGGTTTGCATTTATGATGGCAGTTGTGTGCTAGTTGGCACATGTGGCAGCATTAAGGGCCTTTGGATTCCAAACATTCTACATTTGAGGCCCAACGTTCTGCATTTGAGGCCTAATGTTCCACCTGAGGGGCATGATATCACCCTTGGATATGATTTTAGGGTTTAATTAATGTCGTTTATGTAAAAACTGGATTTTAAATGTAAATTGGCCCTGTCGGCCTTTTTATGACCTAATTTTAATTAAAGGTCATTAATATTGTATATATATAGAGAGAAAACTCTCATTTTTTCATCATTCACCCATCACACAAGTGTGTGGTCTGAAATTTGACCCTATTTAAGGGTTATTGGCTGAACTAAGTGGTGCACAACTTCTTGGAGAGGCAAATTTTGGTCTATTTTGGCTATTTTTCATTGTGGAGGATCTTCAACTAGGGTTTGGCTTGATTATTCTTGGTGAAGTAAGTAGAAAATATTCAATTTGTTTATGTTATTGAATAATTGTGGTAAATTTTACTTGGTTCATGTTAAAGATTGAAATTGCTTGCTTAAAACCCTATGAGAGAAACATAAGTTGTTATCTTTCTCTCTATAGTTTTCCACTTGTTTAATTTTCTCAAAGTACACCTTGCTTAGAAGTAGCCACTAGAGCCCTAAATGCTAACACTCTAGTAGCCTTACTCTAATTTCCTATTGCATATATCATTTCTAAATTGTCTAAGGAAAGAGAAACCGCTAGGGCCTAAGTCTTCTTACTTTCTAGCCGATTTTCTCTTAGGACTTGGATGTTTGAGGCCTTGGGTTACCAACAGCTCCTCCATCTGTTCCATCTCCTTTGGTTAAGTACTATCATTTCTATTTTTCTCTAAGATTCATTGCTGCTATTGTTGACTCCATACACCCTAAAAGGCACTAGTCCATTCACTGTAGTGATTAATTGATCAAACAACATTCAAACTATCTTCCTTGAAACCTTTACTAACTTTTACTAACCTTAACTTAGACTAATTCATTGAATAACTTGTTGTAGTTGCAAAATATTTCTACAACCATCTAAAAAACAAATTTGTCTTGAAAAGTGACATTAAAATCTGATTAGACATTGCCAATTTTTCTTCTGACAAGTTGTATCATTTTGTCAAATTAGAGCTATATTCTCTTGTCATTTTCAAGCATTTTTGAAGCATAATTTTTGTGGTTGTTACAAAACATTCATTGCTATTATAGATAATTACTTTGCTATAGTATTATATAAGATCACTTATTTTTCAAGAGGTTCATGGTCTTATGAAGTACTAACATCATATGGTACCTTGAGATTGCACTATTTTTCTATTGTTGTCTTGTTATGGGAAGACACACCTTATTTATGTTTTTGCTTCATCTCTATAAGACACAAAGAACCATTAAATTTGAGTTACCTGCGAGAGGGGAGGTAATTTCTTGTATCTTTTACCTTAGCCTTCTCAAACCCTTGGGTCACTAGGGATGTCTCCCCTGGGGTACTGTGACATACTCCTAAATAGAAAGGGGTTTCCTATTAAGGTGACAGTGATAGGTCACTCCCTATTAAACCAATATTGCATCTACTTTCTTTGGGATTTTAGAAAATACAGATTGTACGATAACATTTTGGCACCGTTGTTGGGGAACACTCAGTTAATATTCCTCTATGACACTTTTTCGATAAGACTTTATCCAAAGCCTTCTTTTCACAGAGCTTACCTGGCGACTCCACCAAGGGTGATTTTCTCATCCCTTTGATAATCCTTAAGAAGATATCTGGCGACTTCACTAACCTTTTCCAAGGTGCCACCTTACTCACAATTTTGTGATATTTCCAAGTTATGGGATCATGGCGCCCTGGGAGAAAGTGTATCCGACTATTGATTTCAAAAGTTTTCAAGGATACCCACATTACTTTGATGAAAAATGGTTGAACAACTCTCCAAGATTCATAGGCCTCCCAATTACTCACATTGTAGAATTGTTGAAGTATATAGGTGAGATGTAATTGGAAGGGGAGGATGTTTTGGTAAAATTGTTCATACTTTATCTGCCATCCTTTTTGAAAGATTGGTTTAAGAGTTGTTGCGAAGATAGGGGTATATCGTATTTAGTAGACCTCATCAGTAGGTTTATTGAGTTTTTCAAACAACAATGCCAGACATATGAAGATGCCCTTCAAAATCTCACAGTAGCCCTAGAGGACGAAGGATTCATCACTGAGATTGTGGAAGATCTCGGGGATGCGTACCATACTCAAGACCAAGAACCCTCTGATATAGAAGGAGATATTTATGAAGAAAGTTGTCAACCCCTTGAAAACGAACAAGATTTTTCCCATGATTCGATATAATGCAATAAAGATTTAAATAAAGAAGTGAATTATTAGGATGAAGCATTAGTATCCACTCCTCCATACGATGAATCTCTCCAAGATCCTATCTCTCTTGCACAAGATGAAGAGAATGAGGTGAGTCATTTTCCTTTCCATCTTTTTGATGACACTTTATTCTATGATTTAGAAGGTGAAGAAATAAAGGATCCCTTGGAAGAGCTAGGTCCTTGATTGTCTGATGAAGACATGATTAAAGAGATGAGTTTTTGGGATGATGTATTGGAACCTCTTCCATTTGATGAAATCATCCAAGCCACTGACACTCCTGCACAACAAGAAGTGAATACGATAAGTTATTTCCCTTTCCAATATTTTGATGATGCTTTATTTTATGATTTGGAAAGTGAAGAAGTACTAGAGGATCCCTTGGATGAATTAATTCCTTCATGTTATGATAACAAACCCAGGAATTCGACTTAATGGTAACCAACCATAAATAAACCATTCTCTCTAATGATCCTCATGGATAGGGTTAGTTAATTTCTCTATAGAATCCTTAAATATTTGGTTATATTTCCATGCTGACTCACCGTCTCTTTGTTTTATCTCCTGCAACTCAGAGAGAGATCCTATTGCTCTAACCGAGGTAATCAAAATTCTGGTATAAACTTATGCTTCACCTGGGTTAGGAGAAAGATTGTTCTTGATTATTCCTTGGATCAACATATTTCATATACCATTTTAGAGCTAGACCACTCAAAGTAGTCTGTAAATCGACTAATTTGTTTATGTGTAGAGTTCCGCAAGACCTCTAGATGGCTTCACAAAGAAACTAGTGTAGCTCAACGTCCTCATCACCTTTACCCCAAAATTTTGGGTATTGGGTAAGAGATCCTGTGTGTTGACGCACCATTGATGGAGTTGGATATCCTATTAATATGAACCCCAAGGATTAAGGTTGTGATATAACTTAAACACTTGCCACACTATTTCTACTACTACTACTTTAACTTGTTGGACTAGAAGGGTTAGAAACAACATAAACTATAGAAAGTTTGATTGTAGAGATTACCAAATTTTCAGAAGGCGCCAGGGGAATAGGTGACTTGGGGTTGGGCCCTTTATTGACATAGCATATTTATTTTATCTGGGGGGTCACTTTTTCTTGCAAGGTTCCATCTACCTCATGATGCATTCTGTCATTTTTTGGCATTGTGGGTTCCATCTCTTACATAGCTCCCTCCGAAGGATCGACTAAGTATTCTTCTTAAGTGGTGGCATCCATATTTACTTGTTCATTTGTCTCTCCTAAGGTTCCCTTCTCCTATCTTCATCCCGTATAATATTCACCACTCTACCTAAATTTATCCTTCAAACATCACCTGGTCATCCTTCCACATCTTTGCATTTCTGGTAATCTCTCCAATTATTTTCTTTGAATACCATCATAATCAGTTTCCCTTTGCGATTGATCATGTCTATTAATTACCTTTCTCATCTCATTTTTCCACCTCTTTTGAACAATCAAACCCCTACTTAGAGATCATTCATTTCTTGCATTCTTCTCTTGTCGACCCCCCATCTCCAAAAAATCCTTCTTTATTGAATCATGACCCTCCCGCAAATCACCTCCCCCCCCAAACACAAGGGTTTACACTGCCATCTCAACTGAATGAATATGCAACATCCCTTCTTCTGCTAACAAAATATTGATCTAAAGAGGGATTTCCCACAACAATATTCCTCTGGCTCCTTCATGGAATATATCTCCTTCTTTCGAAAAATATTGGTGGTTCTCCACAAAAAACTTGATAATATATCCTTCCAGGGTGGTATACACCCATACATCCACACCATTATATATATGATGATCTAACCAATGAAAATTTCCTAAACGCTCAACGGTCCAGTTCTATCTTCTCTTGACTCGATCTTTATATTCTAGTGCTTCTTGTAGCCACTCTAGTCTTTAAAATACCTCTTCAGGGAATCAAATCCAAAATATCTCGTACTAGTCACTCATAGGTTCTGAATAAAATATAGTGATATTCACAACTCTCAAGTTTTTGAGTCATAAATCAACTTCTTGTTGTATAAACTCATCACACCGTATTTCTCTCCAATTCTCAACATCATATTTGAATATCCCACGAGCCATCCTTTAAAGCCTCACTTTAAATCTCAGATCTCGACAACATAACCATTTGTTGGTGAAAAATTGAGATCGGGGTTCTCGTAGGTTACCAACAAAACATACTGTTGTAGTCTAGCACCGCTGACATATTCAACCTTTCACAAGGGAAGAATGTCTCACCTGAAGTGCAACCAAGATGGGCATGGTAGAGTGAGTCAAAGAGAACACAATGATGAAATTATGTAACTAGTAATTGAGATATATAGTATATATCACCCGCATACATAAAAAATGATCAATTAATAAATAGACTAGATAAAAGCAATTGCACACCAGAAGTACAAATTCATCCACATCATGATAAGTCAATAAACAAGAAATATTTAGGGCCCAACAATATTTCTACTATCATCAGTACTAATATGTCATACAATGAATACATATCTCAGGCTATATCTTGCGCAAGGAAAACTAATCCCAGAACCCACTACAGACTTAAAAACCCTTATGCACAAGCATGGTAACTCCTAAAATTCCTACTACAATAGAACATTGTGGCTCATGCTCCCAATATCACTACAACAAAATAGTCCATTAGTGCCTAGAATAGCATCGGAATTTAGTGTATTTGAGTGCATGAATTGGGTTGATTGGATGGCACAAAACCTAACGCAAAATGACAAGTTCAGTTGGGCATCGGGTTTAGCACCTAGTTTATCTTCTGGTTTAGCACCTAGTTTAGTGCGTAGATTAACTCCCAAAGTAGTGCCTAAAATAACAATAGAATTGGTAGTTTTCTCATGGTTTAGCGCCTAGTTTAGCTCCTAGTTTAGCGCCGAGTTTATCTCTTGATTTAGCACCTAGTTTAGCTCTTGGTTTAGCACCTAGTTTATCTCTTGGTTTAGCACCTAGTTTAGCTGCTGGTTTAGTGCCTAATTTTTCTCCCAATTATGCTTCTTGTTTTTCTTCTAGTGTAGAATCAAAAATAGCTTCTAGTTTGGCTTCCAAATTTATGCCAATATGTGCTTCCATTATTGCGTATTTTTTTGCTTCTAAAATTGCTTCCAATTTTACTTCTTTGTTTGCTACATGAATTGCTTCTTTTTTTTCTCCGTAGGTAGTGCCAAGGTTTTCTTCTGGTTTGGCTTCCAATGTTGCTTCCGTTTTTTCTACCAAAAATGCTTCTTTTTTTTCTTCCAAAGTGCCACCAGGTTTTTCTCCTTAATTAGTACCGAAGTTTTCTTCCAGATTTTCTTCCTTGTTAGCTCCATGGTTTGCTTCCTTTTAGTTCCAAGATTTGCTTCCTTTTTAGCGTCTGTTTTTGCTTCTTTTTTAGGTCCAGGGTTTTCTTCCTTTTAGTGTTGTGATTTGCTTCTTAATTAGCATCAAGTTTTTCTTCTTGTAAAGAAACCAATTTAGCTTCCTGCTTAGATCCAAAAATAGCTCCAAGTATGGCTTCAAATTTAATGTCGAGTTTTACTTCCATTTTAGAGCCACATTTTTCTTCCATTTTAACAAATCATGTTGCGTCCTTTATAGCTTCCATTTATTAATTTAACTTTTACTTATTTCAATTTAATTAGTTAAATACATCATGCCTCTTAAAAAACTTATATTATTATAGAGTAAGTCATATTGCATTTGAAGTATTTTATATGATAGCTTTTATAAATAATTTTTAGGGAAATAAACATCCATGCAAACTAACAACATCATTTTACTTATTAAATCTCCATCTAAATAAAATCTACAACACATAGTATATATAAAATAACAAGATAATGATTATAACATGATCATCATCTATAATTAAAACTAGTCAAATATACCAATATTAGATAATTATCATGTCAAACAACTTATATCTTTAATACTGATAAGATCATCATCATATATAACTACAACAAGTGAAAGTCAAATATGACAATAGATCAATAACATGTCAAAATGATACATGGCCAACAGTCGACATAAGTCAAAATGATATATTTCCAAATGATATAAGTCAAAATGATAAATGATGTAACTCAAAATGATACATGTCAAAATGATACAAGTCAAGATGATACATTTCCAAATGATATAAGTCAAAATGATACATGTCAAAATGATACAACTCAATAATATGGTATTTCAGGTGAAAATGATACATATTATAGTAAACATGAAAATATGCATCATAACGATATATAATGATCCATGATAGAGTCTATATGATCAATGTCATTGGCTACTACCAACAAGTAGCTCATCATCATCATCATTATCTTGATCGTCATCAATGTGGTCATAATCGTCGTCATTCATAGTGTCTTCTGCATATACCTCATCATCATCATCTCCCATGTCTGTATGAGATCCATTATAATCTGGATCTATCTCATGAGGATCAACTGGATCTTCTAGAAGACCCATGCTCTGCAAAAAAGAACATTCAAAATGAAAAGTTATTATTTATTTCATGCAATATTTAATTTTTTTGTTATATTTCTAATATTACAACATATGAAATGAAACCATAATCATATTACATCATATCAAAGTGCACATACCATAATAAAATTTCAAATAAGTTACAAATAAGATGTCATTCCAATGATGTAAAACATGCAACAATTCCAATAAATGTTAGTAAAGATCGGTTATACATTTTAACTATCAACTGTAAATTTTATTACATAACCGTAAGTGCCAACCCTCTCCATTTTGTGCTTTGTATGATTATGTTTGCCTATAAAATCCTTTGAGAGTTAATTGGTCTATATATCTTCTTCTCTTATATTTCACAAACGAATATTTTTCTAGGACATTTTGGCACTGTAATATGCTTCAAAGGTCCTTTGAGAATTAACTAGTTTATAGGTAATTATGAAGATTCTCTCGATACTCATTCAACTAGACCACATCCAAATGTCAATCCTTCCAAAGAAAAAAATCAATAAATCAAGCCCTAAAGGGTTGAAAATTATGACAAAAATGTAATAAAATGTGTCAAGGTGTATTGCCTTGCCTTGCCTTGCCATGCCATGTCATGCCATGCCTTTCCATTTCAAGTCTTTCCTTGCCTTTCCTTTTTATGCCTTGCCGTGCCATGCCTTGTATTGCCTTGCCTTGACTTACCATGCCATGCCTTTCCTTTCAATGCCATGCCATGCCTTTCCTTTCCATGCCTTGCCTTGCCATGCCATGCCATGTCATTCCTTTCCTTTGCATGCCTTTCCATGCCATTCCTTTCCTTGTCATTCTATGCATTGCCTTCCCTTGTCATTCCATGCATTACCTTACCTTGCCATGCCATGCCTTTACATGCCTTGCCTTGCCATTCCTTTCCTTACCATGCCATGCCTTTCCATTCCATTCCATGCCATGCCTTGCTATTGTATGGTATGCCTTTTCATTCCAAGCCTCTCCATACCATGCCTTGCACTCACTTTCCATGATTTGTATTTCCATACCATGCCTTTCCATATCATGCCTTACCTTTCTATGCCATGCCACGTCATGCCTTGCCTTTGCATGCTATACCTTGCATTACCTTGCCTTGCCATTCCATTCATTTCCTTGCCTTTCCATGCCATGCATTGCCTTACCTTGCCATGCCATGACATGCATTTACTTTCCATGCCTTTCCTTGACATACCATGCCATTCCATGCCATGCCATGTCTTTCCTTGCCATGACATGCCATGCCATTCCATTCCATGCCTTCGTATGGTATGCCTTTCCATGCCAYGCCCCTCCATACCATGCCTTGCATTCACTTGCCATGCCTTGTCTTTCCATATCATGCCTTGCCTTGCCATTCCATGCCATGTCATTCCTTTCCATGCCATGCATTGTCGTTCCTTGCCATGCCTTGACTTTGCATGCCTTGCCTTGCCATGCCATGCCTTGTCATGCCATGCCATGCCTTGCCATGCCATGCCATTCCATGCCATGCCTTGCTATGTTATGGTATGCCTTTCCATGCCATGCCTTGCCATGACTTACATTTCCATGCCATACCATTCCTTTCCATACCATTCCATGCCATGACATACCATCCCTTTCCATACCATGCCATGCCATGCCATGCCTTGTTATTGTATGGTATCTATTTCTATTCCATGCCTTTCCATACCATGCATTTACATGCCTTGTCTTTCCATACCTGTTACACATTATTTTGGTCACCCCAGTGATCCACTGACAACATGTGTTCATGTTCCCTGAAATGATAAAAGAGTCTTTGTCCATGAGAAAAGTGATTTGTTTTCCTTTCTCAAAAACCATATCAAAGAAGGTCGTCATACCCTGCCATATGCATGGGGTGCGACGATGCCTGATCATCGCACCCTGCCCTATAGCTTGACTGCGACATCTCTACAGGTTTCCTATGCATAGGGTGTGACGATGCTAAAAGAAAAGGAAATGTCAAACTTCACGAATGTTCTAGAAGGGAATCTTCTAGAAGATGAGGTGGCCTCCAATCGGTTTGGATCTTACTCACTTATATGATTTGGTGGGATCATCCTAATATCCTCATACATCCTTATTTCACCCTATATAAAGAAGGATCTCTTATGGAAAAGGCTAAGGTTGAATAGGCTAAGATTTGTATGGAGAGTTCTACTTCAGACTATTCTTGAGAGCTTTGCTTTAGTTCTACAAGCTACATTGTGGATCTTCTTCATTCAAAGGCTTTGAAGAAAAGGTGTGTGTGTTAGAGAAAAGGGCCATTGAAAGGGGAACTTGCGACATGAACATCAAGGCATTGGTTGTATTCTCCACTTTCTATTTAATATGATACAATAATATGTTTCTTTCCCATAAAATTAGTCTTGTTTTATTGTATGATTCCTTGATCACATACATAGGTTTTTGTTGAGTATACTTTGTTTCTTTCACTTCGTTGGCTTGTGTTTATTTGCAGGTTCAATATCGCATGATATTTAGGATGGAGCGAGGATGACAATGGAAAGAGGAAACACAATTTAAAAGGTATGTTGTCTATCTCTTGTTAGCTAGTAAACTCGATAATTAAAACCTAGGGAAAGTCTCATATTCTGTTTTGTTTTGTTCTAGTTTCGGGTGAAACTAGGGAGATCTTTTTGTGTCTGCACTTACCGATTAGTCCAATAACAAAATTGGTGACAATGCCCTTTTTCACATCGATTTTCAACTGTTGATTGCAGAGTGTATGGGGGATCATTTCACGAATCATTTCCGCAAAAGAGATAATCTCCATCTCCTTCATCTTTTCATGGTTTTAAAATTGATTTTCATTGGTTAAAAGGTCTAGAGGTGAGATGTTGGAACAAGGGTCCACTTTTTTGGTTTGTTTTTATATATTTGTTGCATGTACAGATCCTTTTAGTGTTTTTCAGGAAAAAATCCGAGAAAGTCTTAATTCTTTCTCACGCTCGTGAAACCATGAGAATGTAATCGAGTAGTCTTTTGTCATTTTTTCGAACTTGTAATGGTGACATGAAAAACAAAACCTATGGAGTATCCTTTAATCTCTTTTCAAGATCCTTAAACATGAAATGATGGCTGAGCGACCTTGTTCTTTTCACACTCGTAAAATTATTTGAAGAAAACATCTAATGAGTGGTAGGTTATCACTTTTTTGGTCTCGTCAGATTAATTTACGAAAAAGGACCTGTTGGAGTTCTCTTTAAGTGTTTTTCAGACTCTCTAAAATTGAAAAA
>ML804050.1:141370-168436 GCA_009831015.1 Picea engelmannii
ACATGGATCCATAGTGTATATTTAGTGGCCATGACTCACTTGAAATTTAAGGACATTTGTAATATGAGTATGGAAATGCCTACCTCAGACAATGGTATATTATTATGCAGATGATTGATTGTTTGCAGGTTCCCGATCGATGCGCTCCTTGTTCGACACACACATTCTACAAAGTATTTCAACTGTCACGAGTTCCAACGTCATAATTTGAGGGCATTCTATTACACATTATTTTGGTCACCCCAGTGATCCGCTGACAACATGTGTTCATGTTCCTTGAAAATATAAAAGAGTCTTTCTCCATGAGAAAAGTGATTTGCTTTCCTTTCTCAAAAACCATATCAAAGAAGGTCGACGCACCTTGCCATATGCATGGGGTGCAACGATTCCTGATCATCACACCCTACCCTAGAGTTGGACTGCGACGTCTCCGCAGGATGCCTGTGCATAGGGTGCGGCGATACTAAAAGAAAAGGAAAAGTCAAACTTCACAAATGTTCTAGAAGGGAATCTTCTAGAAGAAGAGGTGGCCTTCGATCAATTTGGATCTTACTCGCTTCTCTGATTTGGTGGTATCATCCTAATCTCCTCAACCATCCTTCTTTCACCCTATATAAAGAAGGATCTCTTATGGAAAAGGATAAGGTTGAATAGGCTAAGATTTGTATGGAGAGTTCTACTTCAGATTATTCTTGAGAACTTTGCTTTAGTTCTACAAGCTACATTGCAGATATTCTTCATTCAAAGGCTTTGGAGCAAAGGTGTGTGTGTTAGAGAAAAGGGACATTGAAAGGGGACCTTGCGCCATCAAGGCATTGGTTGTATTCTCCACTTTCTATTTAATATGATACAATAATATGTTTCTTTCCCATAAAAGTAGTCTTGTTTTATTGTATGATTCCTTGATCACAAACATAGTTTTTTGTTGAGTATACTTTGTTTCTTTCACTTCGTTGGCTTGTGTTTATTTGCAGGTTCGATATCACATGATATTTAGGAAGGAGCGAGGATGAAAATGACAAGAGGAAACGATATTTAAAAGGTATGTTGTCTATCTCTTGTTAGCTAGTAAACTCGATAATTAAAACCTATGGAAAGTCTCATATTCTATTCTATTTTGTTCTAGTTTCGGGTGAAACTAGGGAGATCTGTTTGTGTCCGCACTTATCGATTAGTCCAATAACAATACCATGCCTTTCCATACCATTCATTTCATTTCCATCCCATGCCTTTCCATACCATTTATAATCATGCCATGCCTTTCCCTTTTCCTTTCCATGCCATGCCATGTCACCTAGTCCATGCCTAAACAAGCTTGCAACATCTCACATAACTCAAAAATGTTGCTCCGTTAGGTTTTTATGCTCTGAGGAGGAATTGGCCAAGAGTCCCTGAAATGGTTTGGGATGTGACTTGCTAAGTTTGAATCAATGCAACATTTGGATTAAGGGGTCTAATTTATGAAACCATGCCTCGGGAGTGGATGGACAATGTGGTCACCTATTCCATGCCTAAACAAGCTTGTAGCATCTCACAGAACTCAAAAATGTTGCTCCATCAGGTTTTTATCCCCCAAGGAGGTATTGGCCAAGAGTCCCTGAAATGGTTTGGGATGCGATTTGAAACTGCGAATATAACAAAATTTGAGACTCATATTGAGGAACCGTCATCTCCATTAGATTCCTAGCATAGGATTTCCGCTAGAACACCCCTCACTTTGGGGTCCCATGTCTCAGAAGTTGTTTTTTTAATCGATTTTGAGAAGTAGGGTTTTTCTTAGTAAGAAGCAATGAAACATTTGGATTTTGGGGTATAATTAATGAAACCATTCCTTGGGATCAGATGGACAATGTGGTCACCTATTCCATGCCTAAACAAGCTTGCAACATCTCACATAACTCAAAAATGTTGCTCCATTAGGTTTTTATGCCCTGAGGAGGAATTGGCCAAGAATCCCTGAAATGGTTTGGGATACGACTTGAAAATAGGCATAAAATGAAAACAAAGACTCAGATTGAGGAACTGTTGACTTTGATGGATTATTGGGATATGATTTCATCTAGAGCACCCCTCACTCCTGGGTGCCATGCCTCACAAGTTTCTTTACTCATTGATTTTGAGAACTAGTTTTTTGCTCAGTTTGAATCAATGCAACATTTGGATTAAGGGGTCCAATTTATGAAAATGTGCCTCGAGAGCAGATGGGCAATGTGGTCACCTAGTTCATGCCTAAAAAATCTTTTAGCATCTCATGGAACTAAAAAATGCTTCTCTGCTAGGTTTTTATCCCCCAAGGAGGTATTGGCCAAGAGTCCCCAAAATGGTTTGGGATGTGACTTGCAACTAGGCATATAATGAAAACCAAGAATCAAATTGAGGAACCGTCATCTCCGTTGGATTCCTGGCATAGGATTTTAGCTAGAGAACCCCTCACTCCCTGCTCCCATGTCTCGGAAGTTATTTTTTTCATCGATTTTAAGAACTAGGGTTTTGTTGAGTAAGAAGCAATGCAACATTTGGATTTAGGGGTCCAATTTATGAAACTGTACCTCAGGAGAGGACAGACAATGTGGTCACCTAGCCCATGCCTAAACAAGATTTCAACATCTTACGAAACTTAGAAATGGTGCTTCGCTAGGTTTTTTTCCTTGAGGAGGAATGGGCCAAGAGTCCTTGAAATGGTTTGGGATGTGACTTGCAGCCAAGAATAAAATGAAAACCAAGACTTGGATTGAGGAACCGTCGACTCTGATGAATTACTGGGATAGGATTTTAGCTATATCACCCCTCACTCTTGGGTGCAATGCCTTGGAAGTTTCTTTACTCATTGATTTCTAGAACTAGTTTTTTCTCAGTTTGAAGCAATGCATCATTTGGATTAAGGGGTCCAATTTATGAAACTATGCCTTGGGAGCGGATGGACAATGTGGTCATGTAGTTCATGCCTAAACAAGCTTGTAGCATCTCATGGTACTCAACATTCCTGCTCCGTTAGGTTTTTATCCCCCAAGGAGGTATTGGCCAAGAGTGCATGAAATGGTTTGGGATGCGACTTGCAACTGGGAATATAACAAAAATAGAGACTTGGATTAAGGAACGATAATCTTAATTGGATTCTTGGCATAGTATTTTAGCTAGAGAACCCCTCACTCCTGGGTCCCATGCCTCAAAGGTTGTGTTTTTCATCGATTTTGAGAACTTGGGTTTTTCTGAGTAAGAAACAAAGAGACATTTGGATTTAGGGGTCTAATTTATGAAACCATGCCTCAGGAGTGGATGGAAAATGTAGTCACTTAGTCCAGGCCTAAAAAATCTTGCAACATCTCATAAAACTTAAAAATGTTGCTTCTTTAGGTTTTTATGCCCCAAGGAGGAATTGGCCAGGAGTCCCTGAAATGGTTTGGGATGTGACTTGCAATTGGGCATAAAATGGAAAACCTAGACTCAGATTAAGGAAATATCGACTCTGATGGATTACATGGATAGGATTTCAGCTAGATCACCCATCACTCTCGGGTGCAATGCCTCAAAATTTTCTTTACTCATTGATTTCGAGAACTAATGTTTGGCTCAGTTTGAAGAAATGCAACATTTGGATTAAGGGGTCCAATTTATGAAATTGTGCCTTAGGAGTGGATGGACAATGTGGTCATTTAGTCCATGTCTAAACAATCTTGTATCATCTCATGGAACTAAAAAATGATTCTTCGTTAGGTTTTTATCCCCTAAGGAGGTATTGGCCAAGAGTCCCCGAAATGGTTTTGGATGTGACTTTCAACTGGGAATATAACGAAAACCAAGACTCAGATTGAGGAACCTTCATCTCCATTGGATTCTTGACATAGGATTTCAGCTATAGCACCCCTCACTTCCAGGTTTCATTCCTCAGAAGTTGTTTTTTTCATCGATTTTGAGAACTAGGGTTTTGTTGAGTAAGAAGCAATGAAACATTTGGATTTAGGGGAACAATTTATGAAACCATGCCTCAGGAGAGGATGGAAAATGTGGTCACCTATCCCATGCCTAAACAATCTTTCATCATATCACATAACTCAAAAATGTCGCTCTGTTAGGTTTTTATTCCTTGAGGAGGAATTGGCCAAGAGTCCCTAAAATGGTTTGGGATGCGACTTGCAACTTGGAATAAAATGAAAACCGAGAATTAGATTGAGGAACCATCAACTCTGATGGATTAATGGGATATTATTTCAGCTAGATTACCCCTCACTCCTGGGTTCCATGCTTCAAAATTTTCTTTACTCATTGATTTTGAGAACTAGTGTTTTGCTCAGTTTGAAGCAATGCAACATTTGGATTAAGGGGTCCAATTTATGAACCATGCCTCAGGAGCGAATGGACAATGTGGTCACCTATTCCATTCCTAAACAAGCCTGTAACATCTCACGAAACTAAAAAATCCCGCTCCATTATGTTTTTATCCCCCAAGGATGTGATGTCCATCAGTGATTGGGGTTGGTCCTCATGTGTGAGGTCAACCACATCTTGTGTTTGTTGAGGGTATCACTCATGCTTAAATGATTGGGTGGGGAAGAATTGGTGATGGAATGGTTTGTGTCTTTTTTGGGAGGATCCCCTATACCACTTCATCCCTTATCCAGCTCAATTTTTTCACTATGATGATATTGGGCATTTGAAATGCCATCTTGGTGGGCATCATGGCTATATATAATGAGCCCACCCCAATTGCTTATAATGATCCCACCCCAACTGCATGACTTGATGAGTTTCCTTCTATCAAGTCTTTGTGTTTCTTTTATGAAATAAATGTTGGGAGGAGTAGTGGGTCATGGACCATGATGAGAACCCTTTGGAATTCATCATTTTCTTCACTTTGCTTCTTATTTAGAAAGAGGAAGAAGTCATCTATGTCTGTGTTGATGGTGTTGATATTGCACCAAGTCTGCACATCTTCCAAATGTCCTTGGTAGTCAAGATATAATGCAATGGGTTTATCTCATAGGGTCTCAAATTTCAGAACATGTGACATAGCACATGTATGGTGACATGACATAGTACCAAATTATTTGAATGACATAATTATTTTTCTCACCATAGGTGTTGTGCCACAAGGGTACTTGACAACATAGAAGAAACAATTGGTTTTCTATGTGTCCGACTATTAGATAAATAGGTCATTTGTATAAGCTCAGGGTATATGTCATCCTTAGATGTTGCATCATGGATCATGAAATACTTATAATTTTATGGGAGAGCCATAATGAATTACTTAGAATATGCTCAATCTTGTGACATCTATCAAGGAACTAGGATACCATCTTGTAGGGATGAAATGTTGTTACACCTGGTAGTTGTGCTACAACCATTAGAAAAATGGGTAGTAACATTAACAACACTAGAAACTCAATTTAGATAACAATAGTAACATAGATGCATGATGAAGAAATCTCAATAAAGTTCTTAGTCTCTCTTATTGGAAATAACAATCTGAGGAACTTACACTCTCCAAACTAGTTATACTATGTACATATAAACAACCTTTTCACTGTTGCGTATGGTGGGTCAAACCTATCTTCACTTTACCTATCATATGTGCTAGTAAAGTGCATGATTAGGTGTTGGTTCATGGGCCAGGATATGTTTATCCCGGAGTTGGGCACTTCATTTGGGGAAAAAATATAGAATTGACCCAAGGGTGAGTCAACAAGTGTGGTCCAAGATTTTTGGTCCCTTCATTTTGATGGAGAACATGTTGGTACATACTCAACATACAAAGAAATTTGAGTTGCATCACACATAATAAAGACTGTAAATTCAATAAAGAGTATCATAGATGGTTGTATCCATGAACAACAATATTAGGAATGAATTTAGGTGGCTAAAGAAGTAGAGTGGTGTAAGATGGATAAATAAATTTGTGGGATATTACGAAAGTTCATTATGCTTCTCGGTTTGGATTTTATGCCCCTAGAACAAATTGACCACATGTCCCTGAATGACTTGAGGAGTCGAGTTTCAACTCATGATAAAACTCAAATTAGAACTCGGATGCATGAACCGTCAGTTGCATTGGATTCAAAGCACCGACTTTCAGCTAGTGGGGCCCCTACGCTATCATTCTGTCAACCGAAAAGCCATTTGTTGGAGTATCTCTGGCACTATGGTTTTTCTCAATAAGGAATAATGCAATTTCTAAAGATGAGATCGATTTTCAAGAACACTCTGTCGGGAATTTTTGGATAGTGTAGTCACATGGGCCTTGGCCAAACAAACTTGCGGGAACTTACAGAACTCTGTTATGCTACTTGATTTGGATTTTATGCCCACAGAACAAATTGGTCGCATGTCCTTGAATGACTTGAGGAGGTGAGTTGCAATTCACGATAAAAATTAAATCAGGACTCGGATGCACGAACCTCCAGTTGCATTGGATCCGGAGCACCGAGTTTCAGTTATTGGGGCTCCTACGCTATCATTCCATCGACTAGAAAACTGTTTGTTGGAGTATCTCTAGCACTAGGGTTTTGGTCAATGAGGCATAATGCAATTTCTGAAGAGGAGGTCGATTTTCAAGAACACTATGTCGGGTATTTTTGGATAGTGTAGTCATGTGGGCCTTGGCCAAATAGACTTGCGGGAGCCGACGAAACTCTGTTATACTGCTCGGTTTGGATTTTATGCCCCTAGACCAAATTGACCACATGTCCCTGAATAACTTGAGGAGGCGAGTTGAAACTCATGATAAAACTCAAACCTAGACTTGAATTCATGAACCATCAGTTTCATTGGAATCAGATCACTGAGTTTTATCTAGAGGGCCCCCTACAATATTATTCCATCGATCGAAAAACCATTTGTTGGAGTATCTCTTGCACTAGGGTTTAGGTCAATGACGCATAATGCAATTTCTAAAGATGAGGTTGATTTTCAAGAACACTTTGTCGGGAATTTTGGAGTAGTGTAGTCGCATGGGCCTCAACCAAATAGACTTGCAGGAGCTTACAAAACTCGATTATGCGGCTCGATTTGGATTTTATGCCCCCATACCAAATTGGCCACATGTCCCTGAATGACTTGAGGAGGCGAGTTACAACTCATGATAAAACTCAAACCTAGAATTAGATTCACGAACCGTCAGTTGCATTGGATCCAGAGCACTGAGTTTCAACTATTGGGGCTCCTACGCTATCATTTCATTGACCAGAAAATCGTTTGTTGGAGTATCTCCAACACTAGAGTTTTGGTCAATGAGGCATAATGAAATTTCTGAAGAGGAGGTCGATTTTGAAGAAAATCGTGTCAGGTATTTTTGGCTAGTGTAGTCACGTGGGCCTTGGACAAATAGACTTGTGGGAGCTGATGAAACTCTGTTATGCTGCTCAGTTTGGATTTTATGCCCCCAGACCAAATTGACCACATGTCCTTGAATGTCTTGAGGAGGTGAGTTGAAACTCGCAATAAAACTCAAGCTAAGACTCGGATGCACAAACCATCAGTTGCATTGGATCTAGAGCACCGGGTTTCAGCTAGTGGGTCCCCTCCGCTATTATTTTGTTGACTGAAAAAATTGTTTGTTGGAGTATCTATGACACTAGGGTTTTGGTCAATGAGGCATAATACAATTTTTGAAGAGGAGGTTGATTTTCAAGAACACTATGTTGGGATTTTTTGGCTTGTGTATTCGCCAAGACAATAAATGATATTAACTAAGTTACAATAGGACACATATAACAACCCTTAAAACAAGTTATCATTAAATGAAAGGGGGATGAAAATGGTATGGTATTCCTTTCCTTGCCTTGCCTTGCATTGTATGGTATGGTATGGTATGGTATGGTATGGTATGCACTGTATGGTATGGTATGGTATGGTATGCATTGGTAGTGGTTTGCAAAGGCAATGATTCACAAAGGAAATGACAATGGTATGCATTAGAAATGGTATGCACTGCCTTGCCATTGTATGGTATGCACTGGAAATGGTATGCATTGGCAATGGTATGGTATGGTATTGTATGCATTGTATGGTATGGTATGGTATGCATTTCCTTGCCATTGTATGGTATGGTATGCATTTCCTAGCCATTGCATACCATACCATACCATTTCCTTGTATGGTATGGTATACCATTTGTGTTATGCATGGTATGATATGCATTGCCTTGCCATTGTATGGTATGCGTCGGCAATGGTATGGTATGGTATGGTATGGTATACATTGGAAATGGTATGCACATGTAATTGCAACTTTATGCACTGGCAATGGTATGCATTTCCTTGCCATTGTATGGTATGCATTGCCTTGCCATTGTATGGTATGCATTGGTATGGTATGGTATGCATTGGAATTGGTATGGTATGATATGGTATGGTATGCATTGGCATGGTATGGTATGCATTGGAAATGGTATTCATTGACAATGGAAATGGTATGCATTCGCATTGGGATGGTATGGTATGTTATACCATACCATTTCCTTGTATGGTATGGTATACCATTCATGTTATGCATGGTATTGTATGCATTTCCTTGCCATTGTATGGTATGCATTGGCAATGGTATGCTATGGTATGGTATGCTATGGTATGGTATACATTGGAAATGGTATGCATTGGCAATGGTATGCATTGTCTTGCCATTGTATGGTATGAATTTCCTTGCCATTGTATGGTATGCATTGGTATGGCATGGCATACCATACCATTGCCTTGTATCGTATGGTATACCATTTGTTTTATGCATGGTATGATATGCATTTCCTTGCCATTGTATGGTATGCATTGGCAATGTTATGGTATGGTATGGTATGGAATGGTATGCATTGTATTGTATGGTATGCAATGGTATGGTATGCATTGGCAATGGTATGCAAAGGCAATGGAAATGGTATGCATTGTATGGTATAGTATGCAATGATATGATATGTTATTTGATACATTGGCAATGTTATGCAAAGGAAATTGCAACTTTATGTATTAACAATGGTATGCATTGCCTTGCCATTGTATGGTATGCATTGCCAATGGTATGGTATGGTATGAATTGGCAATGGTATGCATAGGAAATGAAAATGGTATGCATTACCTTGACATTGTATGGTATGCATTGCCTTGACATTGTATGATATGATTTGGTATGGTATGGTATGGCGTACCATACCATTGCCTTGTATGGTATGGTATACCATTCGTGTTATGCATGGTATGGTATGCATTTCCTTTCCATTGTATGGTATGCATTGGAAATGGTATGGTATGGTATGGGATGGTATGGTATGCATTGGTATGGTATGTTATGGTATGCATTGGCAATGGTATGCAAAGGAAATGGCAATGGTATGCAATGGCTTGTATGGTATACCATTTCCTTGTATGGTATAGTATACCATTCGTGTTATGCATGGTATGATATGCATTGCCTTGTCATTGTATGGTATGCATTGGCGATGGTATGGTATGGCATGGTATTGTATGGTATGACATGCATTGTATGGTATAGTATGGTATACCATGGCAATGGTATGCAAAGGAAATGACAATGGTATGCATTGACAACTTTATGTATTGGCAATGATATGCATTGGCAATGTTATGGAATAACATACCATTTCCTTGTATTGTATGGTATACCATTCTTGTTATGCATGGTATGATATGCATTGCCTTTCCATTGTATGGTATGGTATGGTATGGCATGATATGCATTCTATGGTATGGTATTGTATGATATGCATTGTATGGTATGGTGTGCAATGGTATGTCATGGTATGGTATGCATTGGAAATGGTATGCATTGTATGGTATGATGTGCAATGGTATATTATGCATTAGCAATGACAATGGTATGCGTCGACAACTTTATGCATTGGGAATGGTATGCATTCATATGGTATGGTATGCATTGGCATTGGTATGGTATGGTATGACATACCATACCATTTCCTTGTATGGTATGGTATACCATTCATGTTATGCATGGTAGGGTATGCATTGTCTTTCCATTGTATGGTATGCATTGGCAATGGTATATCATTCGTGTTATGCATGGTAGGGTATGCATTGGCAATGGTATGGTATGGTATGCATTGGAAATGGTATGGTATAGTATGGTATGATATGGTATGGTATGGTATGCATTGGTATGGTATGGTATGCAAAGGCAATGGAAATGGTATGCATTGGAAATGGTATGTATTGCCTTGACATTGTATGGTATGCATTTCCTTGCCATTGTATGGTATGCATTGCTTTGCCATTGTATGGTATGCATTGGTACTGGTATGCATTGATATGGTATGGTATGGTATGCATTGGAAATGGTATGCAAAGGAAATGGAAATGGTATGCATTGGCTTGTATGGTATACCATTGCCTTGTATGATATGGTATACCATTCGTGTTATGCATGGTATGATATGCATTGCCTTGCCATTGTATGGTATGTATTGGAAATGGTATGGTACGATATACATTGGTGATGGTATGCATTGGGAATGGTATGCAAAGGAAATGGAAATGGTATGCATTGACAACTTTATGGATTGGCAATGGTATGCATTGCCTTGCCATTGTATGGTATGCATTGGTATGGTATGGTATGGTATGCATTGGTATGGTATGGTATGGCATGACATACCATACCATTTCCTTGTATCGTATGGTATACCATTTGTGTTATGCATGGTATGATATGCATTGCCTTGCCATTGTATGGTATGCATTGGAAATGGTATGGTATGCATTGTATGGTATGGTGTGCAATGGTATGGTATGGTATGGTATGCAAAGGAAATGGCAATGGTATGCATCGACAACTTTATGCATTGGCAATGGTATGCATTTCCTTTCCATTGTAAATGGTATTAATTGACAATGGAAATGGTATGCAATGGCAATGTTATTCATTGACAATGGAAATGGTATGCATTGGCATTGGGATGGTATGGTATGGCATACCATACCGTTTCCTTGTATGGTATGGTATACCATTCATGTTATGCATGGTATGGTATGCATTGAAAATGGTATGGTATGGTATGGTATGCATTGGTATGGTATACATTGGAAATGGTCTGCATTGGAAATGGTATGCATTGCCTTGCCATTGTATGGTATGCATTGGAAATGGTATGGTATGGTATGGTATGGTATGGTATGCATTGACATTGGAAATGGAAATGGTATGCATTGGAAATGATAATGGTATGCATTGACTTGGTATTGTATGGTTTGGTATGGTATGGTATGCCTTTCCTTGCCATTGTATGGTATGCATTGGCAATGGAAATGGTATGCAATGGAAATGGTATGGTATATATGCAGTGTATGGTATGGTATGCATTGTCTTGGAATTGTATGGTATGGTATGGTATGCATTGCATTGCCATTTCATACCATACCACACCATACCATTTCCTTGTATGGTATGGTATACCATTCACGTTATGCATGGTATATCATGCATTTCCTTGCCATCGTATGATATGCATTGGCAATGGTATGGTATGATATACAGTAGAAATGGAAATGGTATGCATTGCCTTGCCATTGTATGGTATGCATTGGCAATGGTATGAAATGGTATATTATGCATTGGAAAAATTCTCGGGATTTGCAAGAGAGAATGTAGAACAATGGCAATGTTATGCAGAAATTTATCTCATATTCATGTAAGGATTAGGGATGAGGAATATAGTTTGGTTTGGTCCAAGAATCCTATTCTAAGATAATAGATTGCAAATCTAGGGTACAAAACTATGTTATGTAATGCATAACAAGACAAAATCATGGTGGTGGAAGCCCCTTTGGAATATTAGAGCTCCTATGAAGACACATGTTTATATGTGGTTGGTGTTGAGAGACACATTACTTCTTTGAGATCATTTGCAAAGGAGAAGTAAGTAAGGGCCTGGAATGTGTTCACTTTGTAATATGGATGAAGAAGTTATCACCAATATATTAGTGAAATGAACCTATTTTAGATAAGGTCCAAGGGAGAGAATCCCTATGAATGTTAGATGAGAATCCGACTTATCCAAATAGCAGGAAAATATAAATTAATTAAATGAAAGGGGCAAAGCCTTGCTAGGAAAACTATGTTTTTTATCAAGAGCCACAAAACAAGGGCTAGTATTTCCAAACTCCATAAATTGAAAGGAACATTCAACAAGTTCATAATATTCAAAGGAAATAAATGAAAATAATTCCCAAACGGGGAGCCATTGACAAAAACTAGGGAAAAAACAAGGCAAGGGATCCTTCAGTACTATTGATACCTTGTTCTCCATCCATATTACAAAGTCGGTCCCCTTTTTATTTTGTAACATTTCTTTTTCAAAATGTGTTGGATGCCGACCATATTTGTCCTCATGTCAAAACATGGCACATAGACTAGTTAAACTAATAAATATGTAATCATTTACTTTTTTCTAGGAAAAAAAAAACATTTCACATAAGAAATATACTTAGAAAGGTGCAGATCAAGGCTTCTAGACCTTTTTGGCCATTGTTATGTGTGGCTTGGAGTTTTGCAAGCCTAGCTTTGTAGGCTTTGTCCTGAAATATACACTAAGTCAATTTAACTATGCACAAATAAAATATAAAAATCGTTTAAGAAATTTGATACAATATTACGAGAAAATTCAAATACCTGGATACTCTCCTCACCAGACTTCCTCCATGCATCCGACTTCTCATATGATTTTACAAGTTCTTTCCATACTTTTATACTAACATCAATTAGCTTTTTCTTGAGCCTTTTCTTGGGTGAGAGTTTTTTTATCTTCTTTGTTTGGTTGCACCTGAATCTCTTGCAATTCTGAGACATTTGTCTTTCCACCTTTTTTACTGACCAACCTACGCCAAATTCATAATCCATGTCATGAATTACAACTTTTTGCAGGTGCATTGGTATCTTTGAGAACAAAAAATGGAGATGGTATTTTAACCATTGAAGGCATGATTCCTTCAACCTGTTCATAGAAACCTTCCCAAGATCTGACATTCTAATTTCGCTTGAAACCATGTCGTATTCTATCCTTGTATCATAGTTCCTAATGAAAGTTCCAAAACATGGTGTGGTTGAAGAATTTTGGGCCCCAGGAGTGGATTTGAAATTGGAGGTCTCCGCTCTCTGTTTCATATTCTTAGAGGTCATCATCAATGATTTCGTCCATGATTTTCTGCTCGATCCATGAGTGGTTGGGGAATCAATTGATTCCCTTTCAGAGGGTTGATTTTCTTGCAATGTTTCAGGGGTCTTAGTGGATCATTTTTCTGTGATTTTGCAAGTGTTTTCAAGTCTACACCGTCAAGTTTTTTAATGGCCTCCATACCCAATATTGAAACCAATGAATCTTTCTTCTGGTCAGTCTCATATCCCTAGATATATAAAATAATTTTTTGTGTTAAACTTTTCAATAAAAAACACATAAACCAAAAAAAAAATGAGACAATTAGATATCTATAAATTAACAATGAGTTACCTCATTGTGGCTAGAATTTGCTTTTTTCCCTCTACTTGACATTTTAAGCAAGCTATGGAAAATCCCTTCTGTCACAATTTGGGCAAGTGGACTTGGTCACAATTTTTTAAGGTGCTTGTTTCTTCTCCCTTCTTCCTCTTTTTTTTCCCTCTTCTAACAAGGATAACCAAATGTCAAACTCAGATTTATATTATAGTGTTGTTTCAAATACAAATTGTTAAGATAACTCTCCCATGATTTCTTTATGCTAATCTTGCAATATATTAGACCATAAAACATGAGGAAATTTATATCAAGAAGAACAAATATAATAGTTGTGAAATTTGATAATTTTGTTACCTGTAAATCTCAGTTCGTCCTTAGGAAACCCCCAAATCGTGCTCTGGTCGCACCCTATCTCCGTTCTCCCTAGTAAACATCCAAATCGTGTTGTAGTCCAAATGTAGTTTGAAAATGAGTTGGTCTGGTCACACCCTATCTCCCTTTTCCCTAGGAAACACCCAAATCATGTTGGAGTCCCAATGTAGTTTGAAATTGAGTTGGTCTGGTCGCATCCTATCTCCTTTCACCCTAGGAAACACCCAAATCATGTTGGAGTCGAAATGTGGTTTGAAATTGAGTTGGCCTGGTCGCACTCTATCTCCATTCTCCCTAGAAAACACCCATTTTGTGTTTTTGTAATTCTTCCCCTCCAAAATGAGTAGTTCGTCCCCTTACCCACGGTTTTTTTATAATTTTTTTGTTTGAGATATCAGTCGACGCTACATTTTCCATTGGTATTGGTGTTCATCAATGTATAGTTAATGAGAGAGTCTATCCCTATATTATGATGGTTGTTTGGTAATGCTTGGGGTCTCCCATCCATGTTACAATGACACCCTATTTGCAAACATTTGATGATCGACCATGTGAGTCAATAGGAATTGTACCTAATATTCCCATTCAATTAGGTGATAAGATTGTCTTAGTATATGTAGCAATTTTTGTCACCCCTATTGACTTCAACCTTCTTCTTAGGTGCAATTATGTGTATGCCATGGAAGTTATGGCATATTTTGTCTATCATGTGATGAAATTTCGAAATGAAGGAAACTAGTAGATGCAATATGCCCGTTTCCCCCAGTTTGTAAATATAACTATAATTGGTCAAGAGACTATGGAAAACTAGATATGTGTGAATGTTGGATTTGATGAACCTTTTTGTTATAAAAGGTCAACTTATGTATTTTCTGTTATTAATAGAAAATGGATAAGTGTTGCATAACTACTGAAAGGGGGGTTTTTCAAGATAGACCATGGTGTTATGAGAGAGATGGTGAGGGGAACCAGAAATGGTTGAGATGACCCCCCACCAAATCAATACCTTACTGGATTTAATGGCTCAGACCCAGAATAGTCCTTTGACCCTGAACATGAATTACTAGTCAGACTGGTAGCTGGAAGAGTCCTCAAGAGTTAATGAGGAGATGGGGAAAAGTACCCATTTGCAAGACTTCCATACCTAACCATGAGCTGGGGATTTGGACCCATGAAACCTTCCCAAGGAAGGAAATAAAATAGGTAATTAATGGGAAGAGGCAGATGGGCACGAAGAGAGTAGAGTCAAAGACCAATCTTGAGAAGAGAAAAGAGCGCTTACAACTCTTTGATTCGAAGGATAACTGATAAATAAGCTCATTCTGGGCGTAAGGAGCTTATGGAAGGGTTTTCATTTCAAGATAATAAATGAGACTGACGAGTGACTATGGGAGTACTTGTGTAGACCTCCTTTCTTGGTACAGAGAAAACCAGTTGCCAATATCGTGTGGGAGGAGGGGAGTAACTTCCATCCCTGACTGTCATTGAGAAAGAAGAAAGAGTCTCTCTCAAAGCATCATGGTATATCTCGGGGGTGGCCAATGGTAAATCCATTTAGGAGTGGTTGTGCCTATGGTTGGGTGGAAATAGGCACCCCTTTTAGTAGTCGCTTCACGATTTCCCATTTCTGATAAGTATTTTCATACATTGTGTATTGAAATGGCAATGATGATTTAATATATTTATGTCTATGACTAAGTTTTGTATTGAATGATTATGGTAGAAATATGTATTATCTCTCTATGAACTAATTCTTTTGAATGGTCATCTACTTGCCTCATCTTAGCAGTTAGCGATTTTTGGGACATAAGTCTGCAAGAGGGTTGGGGTAGGACTTACTAGAATACTTAAGTCCTGCCAACCTCTCGAATTTGACCTTCATGGGAAGGCCAAGTTCAAACCTTGTGGAAGGAGGACACCTCCTTCAGACATTTCACTCAAGTGATCAAGGTCTCATGTCCATTTCCTTAACCAAATCACGAATAAGATATTATCACGTAGCCCACAAGAGTCTTCAAAGGACCCATATGAACAAGGCACGAGAAACCTGCATTAGGATCTAAAGGAGATAAGCCTTTCTGGCTTCAGAACTTTGGAGTATTATAACCTTATCATTTGTAAACTAGCTGAAAGTAACTAGTTGTTACGGTTAACCATGAGGTTGATCGACGCCTAACAGTTTCTCTAATCGTGGAATATAGACCTGTCCCACTGTTAAACCCTGAACAATTCACTAATCATGAAGTAACGTGAGCCGCAGATACGAGGGTATTCGAAAGTCCCCTTGGCTGTTGGACAAATTCCGAGGTAAGTTCAAAGAAGTCCTACTTCGGGAGAACATAGATGTGATGGAACAAAAATCCCTGAATGTCAGAGTTACAAAGTGATGAGACCTGTGGATCTAGGGAGTTTGTTAAGAAAACCTCTTAATCGTCCAATCATCCAGTGGAGAGACCTGCGTACAGTACTTCAACGAAGTTCTACTTCGGGAGAACGAAGCGGCCATAATGACGAAACCTCTGAAGGCCAGAGCTACGAAGTAATGAGGACCGTATATCTAGAGACACTTGGGGATCTCCCTTGATCGTTAGATCTAGAACAAGGTCAACCCGATGTTGACCACTCTGGGAGCAAGGAGGAATTCACACCACAGATCCTGTAAACATTGAAGTTATGAAGTAACATAGTCGTATATCTAGGGGTTACATGGCCACACCTTGACCGTGAGATCGAAGGGCTTGGAAGGCTACCAGTCCAAGGTGATGTGGCACATGTTGACGATTAAAATTGCAACGATGAATTCTGTCCGCAAAGGATTGCTAAGCTCTATTATTTATTTATGATAATAATAATTGACTAGTAGGTGGGACCCCCTTGTAGACTAGAGATGCAAAGATAAACATGTTACACTTATATGTTGATGTTGTTATGATGTTGCCTACACTTTCCTATACAATTGATGATGCAGTCTTGGTTTCATTCGTATGAGAACATGGTTGGTTGATGCATTGTTGCTCAATGTTGTTGATATTTACTTGCGATACAAGGTAGTGCCATGGGTATGATGATTATGTTGTTTATAGGTGCTATGTTATGTTATGTTGATTAATAATCCATATATGATTTATGCAAAAGATAATAAAATGGGAGATATCTCAAAACAAAAAGGAAAAAACTATGGATAAGTTCTAAAGCTATGGCAAAAATATTATATATAAACCTTGTGACAAATGTGAAATGGTGGACCTAGCTACTATACTATGTGTTTTGGTTAAAGGATTATGCAATTTTTATTAAGGAGTTATATGGAGGCACATATGGTAATGTTAATCTATGGTGGTGACATGTTTTTGGTGGTGCACTATACAATATAAATGGCATCGAATCTTTACAATGGATATGTCATTGAATTTATGCAATGGTTATATGGTTGAATTTAATGGTTGATGGACTGGATAATACGTAAAATTGAATAGGGCCAGGTGAGGAGGAAGCAACGTGCATTTACTGCACATCACTCCAAACCTCCCTTGAGCCCATCACCCTAGCATAGATGAATTTTTCTCTGTTGGTTGTGGAAGCTCCACGATTTTAGGTTTTGGAAGGGGAAAAAGCAAACCAAGTCGTCATTGAAGTGATTTTTCACAGGTATGGTTCTTTTCTTTCCATCCATGATGGACTCTCTATATTATGAATCAAATGGTGGCTCAGGATTGCATGGGTTCTGTGTTTTCTTGAATTTTTGACTGAGTGTCAATACTGTGTTATGGGTTCTCTATGATTATTGTGAAATGTTGACATTTTTAAGAGAAGTAATGGGTGTTATTGATTGTAAAGTATGCGCATTGGTTATTGATTCCATTAGCTTGGATTTTTATGATGATTCTATGTGAAAAATGTCAACAGTGGTGCAACAAGCTTTGAGTTTTATTGTTGTGGGGTTTTACCACCATTCTAGGTATCAGCTGTTGTCGACCCTTTTTCCTCTCGGTCGTTGTTGTGATTCTTTATCCAGGTTGCAATGCAACTGTCGACAATGGTGTGGTTCTTTTGGTTGACCCAAGCTATTGTTTTTTATGGTTTATTCTTTAATGTCATTATCACCAGAATCATTCCACAGACCAATCTTGTTTTTCCCGGAATGTAAATGGAAGCCTCTGTATGCATTGAATGGCCACGGGTTGTTCTCTGTCATTATTTTCACAAGAGTTTTAATACTCACTCCTCTCATCTCTATTTTAATGGTCGACTGTTATGTCTATGAGCCGCACTGTCAACTGTCAATTGTATTTCAAGCTTTATTGACCTCCTGGGTGTTGGGAAGAGACATAGTCTCTCTTTGTTTTTAGGATTCTTCATTGCTAAAATTAACCCTTGTTTCCTCTTTGCAATAAAGTTTTATAGGTATCTGTGTGTGCCCAGGTTGTTAAGTTTGAATTGTCTTATTTCTTCTCGGGCATTATCTTTATGGCTTTGTCAAGATAGTGGGATTATAAGTTGAAATACCGTGGTGTTTTAAAAGAGCATGACTCTTTATTCTTCCAAGATTATATTTGTTACATGCGGTTGCTTCTTAGTGGTGAATTCTTGAGGAGATAAAAAATTATGAGCTCTCTGTGTTTTCTAAGATCAAGCAGACTTTCGTCATCTCTTTGCATTTAAATTCTAAAGAGCCTGACTTGGTTCTGTTGAGCCCAACTTGGTTCTGTTGAACCTGACTTTCTTCCACTTTCCTCGGGAACCTTCTGGGGTCTGTCAATATTTTGGTTTACCAATTTAATGATTGTGGTAATTATAAAAGGAACGAGATCTCTAATTTCAAGACCTTTCTTGATCATGTTTATGTTTTTCCTCACTGTGATTAATTTGTATGGGTTACTTACAACCCGAGAGTTTTCCGTTTGGTCGAATATGGCTTCTCCAGTCATTGATGTGCCAAATCCTAGCACGATCATGATTCTATTTAAAATTTCAAGGGAAACTATGTGAGTAATTGTTTCACCAGACATGATCTTGGTCCAGTCAAGTTTTAAAGAGATACCCGTGTCGTTATGGTTCTGTTCTCTTCATGCATCTTATGGCTCTGTATTTTATCAAGCATTTCTTTTGGAAGGAAGTCTGTATATGTTTGATGAATGCAAATCTCAGGTTCATAACTACATGTTTTTTATTAAGTAATGTTTTCAAATTAATATTGGTATCGATGGTTATTTAGTTGAAGACCTGTGTGTATGATAGGTTCATCGAACATACTTTAGATTCTGTCCAGATTTTAAAAGGGACCCGTGGGTGATTAAATCGGGCCTATTTTTGTTTGATGAAAGTTGACTATTTATTGTTAGTCCTGGGTCTGTTATTGTTTGATTACCAAGGATGAATATTGGATATAGATAATGGGAGTCACTATGCATATTATGGTTGTTAAAAAAAAGAAGAGATCAACATTAGACCATGCAGTACTGTGGTTCGAATGGTTATGTTGTTACTGTGGAATTGGAATTATTTGCATAGCCATTATATAGAATACACAAATTGGTATAAATCAAATATTTCTGGGAAATTAAATTGTTTTATCAAAGACAAAAACCAATTTGTATTAAATTGAGAAACAGTTAAATGGTTGTTGGTCTTGGAAGTGTATGCTTTTGGATTGAAATTGAAACAGAGTTATGATTGTTGGTTAATTTAATTTATTTTATGAACAATATCCGTATAATTCCCTCTCATTTTCTCACTTTTTTCTCTCATTATAAATCCCCTCATGATCCCAAATTCATTTTTCATGCCCGGTTCACTAAAATAAAATTAAAACTCTATATGACAATGATATAGATGTCAACTAATACATTTTGGTGTTGTTTGCACAGTCAGTTAATTAATGAATTGTCGAGCAATAATCATGTTCTTACTCCCTGTCATGATATAACTTTTTCACTCATTATAACCCCCCCATATATCCCATGAAACGTATTTCACCCCCTTCTCATTTGACAATTATTAAATAAATTTTGTGGATTGAATTGCATGGGTTTTATGTGAATTTCTGAGCCAAACTTTGTTTCATATTAAGAGAATGTCATGTATGGTCTATTAAGAGCTAGTTGTTAATAATTGCTGCATACAGGATGGGATTCTTCAGCAAAGGAAGTCATAGCCGAAACAATAGGTCCAGAGGAAACTGGATCAGAGGGCCTAGAAGGCCAATATTCTCAATACATTTCGATGTCGATCCTTAGGAGTTGAACCATATTTTTCAAGATGGATTTTTGAACTGGATTGGGCAAGGGATAGTCCAATATAAACCAGAGAGGCCTCCCTTCCAACCCCAAAATGTTCCTGGTATCCCTGTGCCTCCCCATGTATCTTTT
This sequence comes from Picea engelmannii, assembly GCA_009831015.1. Taxonomy (NCBI): domain Eukaryota; kingdom Viridiplantae; phylum Streptophyta; class Pinopsida; order Pinales; family Pinaceae; genus Picea; species Picea engelmannii. The sequence goes on from ML804050.1 coordinate 161,558, forward strand.
CAACCTGAAGTTCCCGAGAATGATGGATGGCAGGAGATTTTTCACCTAGTAGTCTCCCACCATCGTGGCTGGCCAAACTTGTCATTACCTCTTCCTCCTCCACCTATAAACCCAAATGTTCAAATTTCCCTTGCACACTCACCTGTACAGTCCTCCCATGCAAGAAAACGAATCAAAACCAAGGCTCACCATGTGCATGACAAAGGTAAAGATGTTGTTTCTCCCTCCTCTCCTTCAAGTGACTCAGCCAAGTCAGTGTATTCTCGTATGCACTTGAGAGACGACTGCTCCCATGTCCTTAGTGAGATCAAGCCTCAAGGTTCCACCCAACCTAAGGCTATTTCAGGGAAGTCTAAAGGGGACAACAAATACAAAGGAAAAATTGCCTCTCAAAGTAACAAATATGGATTTTGATTATTATTTTTTAATTGATTTAATGAGGAAAGTGGAATGCAAAAAGTTTTGGACATCAAACTATGTTTTGGGATATTGTGGATATTTACATGTTTTGGATAAAATTGAAATATTTATGATATTTAAATTTCATATTGTGGAAATAATTATGGGAGCCACAAGGAAGCATGTGTTAATTGGTTGTCTGATTATGTTTATTTTTGTTAAGAAATAAAAGGGAAAAACAAGGGGTCCCACCTACTTGGTTATTATTCAATAAAAAATCCTTATTATTATTATTATTACTTCCCCTTAACCAAAGATTAGTTAATTTTTGGTTAACTTAACTAAATGAGGTAGTTGAACTACTTCAACTAATTTGGAATGCATAAAAGCCAAATGAGAAGGAAGAACAAGGGAAGAATAGAAGGAGAATTCATACTAAGGTTTGCTCTTGAGTTTTATTGAGATAGTTCAGTTTTCATTCATTCTTCAATTCATTAAAGGCCTAATTCTCTTTTTGACAGTAGGGTCCTATTGTAAACAATAAGGTTCAAAGCTGAACCATATCATTCAGATGCTTGTTTCAGAGGTGTTGATCTATCTTTGATAGTTTGTGTAGACTTGTCTGTTTATGAATTGAGTTTCATGACTGATAAAGGATATTGTGCAGAGTCAAGTGGGCAACAGTCTATGGTAACTTGATCCATATTTTAAAGTTCAATTTTTACTTCTTGTCAGAGTCCTTTTGCATGGTTTTCATCGGGGATTTCTAATTTTGACCTTGGTCCATACCCCCACAAGGATTTTTGTAAGAGAAGGATACTTTTGATTTATTGGAATGAAATAAAGAGATTGCTTTCTATCTCATTTGTGTTAATATGTGACTCTGTATTTTTTCTTTTGATCTCCACATTTAATTTTTGCAATCTGTTATAATGAGAAAATTGCATAAACATGTTATATTTTGCAACCATCTTTTTATTTGAAAAATCAGCCTAAACCCTTGTAATCAATACTTGTGGACTAGGAAATACTTTTTGAGGATATAAACATAGGGTAATATTCTCAACTATCTTTCCTTATCCAAGCAAGATTTGAAAATGCTTGAGTAAGATAAATTTCTATCTTTTCCTCAACATTTATTTGACGACCATACTAGGGAGATCTTCCATATCTCTCTGGTTGATTGTATGCTTGATTATAATTGAATATATTTGTATTTCCATTTTTTATTCTTTGACTATTTATTTTCTTCATGACTGTACCTGTTTCAAGGCAACCCAATATTGAGCCCGGTCTTAAAGATCAGACCAACATTGCTTTAACCTTGTTTAATATCATATTAGAGACCACTAATACCCGGGTTGAGCTTGAACACTCATGGGAAATTATTGAACAATACATAAGTGTCTGAGAACGTTGGGAAGCTAGGCCAAGAAAACCTAGGAATCAACCATAGACTTATTTTCCTAAAGTTTTGACCTTCTTTTCATGTCCTTAAACCCTCGCATCTCTAGGAGAAGAAGAGGCTTATCACCTGAAATCAACCCTATTGTTGAAATAGGAAGAAGAAACAGTTTTTTGTCATCCCAACAAAGTACTCAAAGGAGAACTTTGTCTAATTAACCAATTCCTCTTTCTCTCCCTTACCTATCATTCACAAAATGACGTCTAGTGGTGGCTCTAGTGGTTTTGGTGGCACTGGAGGTGCTTCTTCATATCAACCTTCAACATAATTAGTGATTGGAATCTTGTATAGACATCAAATTATGGTTCAATCAACTACAAACCCCACCAAGGTTATTAAAATGTATGGTCTCTTTCAATTTGAAGAAGATGATACTACTACTCAGTGACATGTTTCCTCTCTACTAATCTTAGCACTTGCCACTCATCCTCTTCCCAAATTGAAAGAGAGTCTCCCTAATTTTTTTGGGAATAACAAAATCACTAATAATGAACACTTCGTGGAATTTTCTAATGCCTGTCACAACATAGGATCCAATGACAATGACACGTGTATGCACTTATTTGTTAATTCCCTTGAAGGGAAGGCATTGACCGATTTCTTTGACCTTCCTCCTAAGATGATTTCTACTTGGGAGGAGTTATTCTATTGGTTCAAGTCTACCTATGGGAAGTCTAAGAGCCCAACCAAGCAGTTACAGGAGTATAATAACATCGCTTATAAAGAGGGTGAAACTATTAAGTCTTTCAACTTGCATTTCACCAAATTATATAACCAAATCCTTGAACTCATTCGCCCTTAGAACCAAGCCTCTTTTATGAATTACTATAATTCTCTACCTTCCCTTTAACTTCATAGGCTTGAGGAAAAAATGATTGATAAACTTGGTTCTACTTTGCATACTTGTTTAAAGTATGAAGAACAACTCGAAAGGATAGGTCTTCCCAAGGGAGACTCAGTTAAAGAGATAGACATGTCTGCCCTCTTATAGATTGTACAAGATATGAATAATCGAATGATAACATATGAGCGGAAAGGAAATGTCTCCTCATTTACCTCTAGGGCCTCATCTTCTTCTTCACCACCCTTTAAGAATCCTAATGAAAATAACTTTCAACCTAAAGCCATCATGCCTCGTAGTTGGTGTAACTTTTGCGAGGAGCACCATGAGGAAAGTACGTGTGAGATAAAGAAGAGTGCCAGAGATAAAATATTTGGTAAAAGGCCTGAAACTACTATTGATGTTCTAGATTTTGCAGAGCCAGAGGATGTTATGATCATAAATACTAGGAATAAATCCTATGCTCTGAAAGGTAAATATAATCCTCCTCGCACTTCTTCTATCCTAAGATCATCTTCACCAGTTGCTATTGTTCAGGTTTCTAAGGCTCTTGATAGTCAAGGAACTACCTCCCCTCTTCCCTCTTCTATATACAACATTCTCAATGAATTGGATAATATTAAATCTAATGCTACCTTCCTGGATATGGTTTTTTTCCCTGAGCAACAAAAACATTTGAAAAATTTCATGGAAGGAAAATCTTCCATTGTAGACAACCTCTCTAAAGAGGTGGATGAAGAGGATTCAAATGTAAATAAATTAGGTGTACATAACTTTAGACACCCTGTAAAAAAAACCCCGTTTGTTTTTTATTTATGTAAATATTATGGACAAAATAGCCCATTGTTGTCTCATTGAAAAAATAGTCCATGGTATTGGAGAAGGGGCACGTGGTGCTGGAGGCAGATTTCGGGGAGAAAAGTGATTAATCCCAAACCACTGTTGGACACCCCCACAATCGTTCTCTTATGCAAGGGCATTGTCCGAGGTCACATGTGATAGGGGGATAACGAGAAGAGATCTTGCGCCTGCAATCACATGGTCATGTGAATTTAATCTCCCAAGTTCATATTGGAAAATAGGGAGTTATTTCTCGCTAGACAAAGAACGTGAAGAGCCTTTTGAATAGGCATATGGTCACCTCTAGACATCACATGAAGGAAGGGACTTAGAAGCCAAAGAAGACAAAAAATGAATGGTTGTAACTGCAAGAGAAGACAAAGAATTTCGAATGACAAAGAAGAAAAAGATTCTTAGGATAACTACCAGAGAAGCCAAAGAACCTTGTATAACAGCCATAGAAGATGAAGAGTTCGCATGATGATTGTAACACACCCACGACGGTGCATAAAAAAATTTGATTTTCCTAAAGGACAGATTCTTCGTTCATGGTTTCTAATTTGGAAAGTCGGGGAACCAGTCCGACCTCCTAGTCAAGGATCTCTGATTCTAAAGCCAAATGACTCTCTGAGACCCTGATGGTCTCTTTCTGTAATTAAACACAGACCCCTTTAAATTCCAGGTGCAGGTCTAATGGTACCCATGAACTTCCCCTTCGAACCTACGAAATCTCAGAGTCTGGGTGCTAGATCCTTTTTTGATAATCCCCTTCCTTAATATGACCTTGGGCGATGGCCTTACGTAACCATGCGATTGCAGGGGTGACTAAGGGTGGTTTGAAAACAAACTACTTTTCACCCCACAATTCACCTTGAGCCTCCATGTGTCCTTTCTCCAAAACCATGGTCTGGATTACGACTCACCCTCAACTTTTTAAAGTTCATGCACCTTCGGTCCCTGCAATGTGACGGGACCGTCGATCTCTTGACCTTGACGATGCTTATGAATTGATGTCTTAGATCTATCCTTTCCGAATATACAGATGAGATCTAAGATTTAAATATCAATGGTTGTGACTTATTTCATGATTTGGGTTTCGGGAGTTTCAACTCTCAGCTTTCGCTACCTCCATTAGTAGCTATCTTCTGGAGTGGAAGATTTGTTGACACCTTCCCTCAACAAACAAACGGTTCTTATGAGCTCTGGCTCTTCAGACTTCGGGATTTCTTGCTCCTTCATTCACCCCTTTCTCCTGGAGTGCTTCATACTCGGAGTTGTATATTGGACGCCACACATCTACTCTAATAAACGGTCTATATCCACTCTCCACAAACACAAATCTATGGAGTGAATCCTTTTGGAGTTTCAGATCTTCTGACACCTTTCCTTCAGGACTTCAGCCTTCGACGATTTCAAAATCCCAATTTCTCCACGCTCTGCTTCTCCCGGAGTGTTTTATCTAGAGTTCACCATATGATGACATGTGTCCTCTCCCAGATCGATGGATCCCATCTACTTCTACTATTCAAGGTTCAAAAATTTCAAACATTACTTCTTCATTTTCTCCCGAAGTACTTTTACCGGGAGTTCATGATCTTTCGCCACGTACCCTCTGGATTTAACAGTCCAGATTCTCCTCGGTTATTCATCTTTTTGGGCTTCGTGAGTTTCAACTCCCCACTGGAACTCTCGAAGTGTTTTTCTTGAAATCTCTGATCTATTGACACATGTATCATGTCGGCCAAAGGAGAGGATCCACTTCGGCCCTTCGGCTCTTCGGGCTTCATAAGTTTCAAGCTTCTACGCTCTCATTTTTTTCGAAGTGCATTCTCCTAGACATTCCGATCTATTGACACATATCCTTCTTGGCGATCAATGGATAGGACATACTTAGGGACTTTTCTCGAAGTTTATAGACTTACGCCACCTGTCCTCTAGATCTGATGGTTGACGTTTACTTCAGGTCTTTGAATTTCTCAAACCTCAACCTTCTCCTTCCTTCGAAGTGTGCAGATTTCTACCGCGTGTCCCTCATAATCAGACGACTGAAATTCACTTCATATTTCTGGGGTTTGGAAATCTCAACTCTCAACCTTCTCTCCCTCTTGAATCTCACGATCTCTCACCACACGTCTCTATGGATCTAATGATCTAGTTTCACTCGGGACTTTGGGTTTCAGGAGTTTCAACTCTCAACTGAAACCTTTGAAGTAATTCTTCCTGGAGCCTCGGATCTGTTGACACGTACCTCCCTTATCGACCAAGGATCAAGATTTACTTCAGCTATTTCAAACTCTTGTTTACCACAAGATCTCTCTCAGGGGGTTGTGGATATTGCACCACCTGTCCCTCTTTGTGATGAATGACCCCACTTCACTTCGAGACTTTGGCTAGTCAACCCTACTGTGCACACAAAGGTTAAAACTTGTGCACTTTACCTTAGATCGGACGACTATCGTCCCCTTGCACTCAGATCCAATGGTTAGGATTTTTTCCCTTCTCAGTGCTTCTCCTCTACTTCCCTGAACGTTGATCTAACAGTCTAGGATTATCCCAACTTGGAAGAGCTTTGTAGATGTTCAAGGCATCATCCCTCGTTCTTTCTACGAGCCCGACTATCTTGGGTCTCACCTTTTCTCTTGAAAACGTTATCTCTTCTGAGATTTTCGATTCTCTCAGACCGATGATACCGAAGGACTCCGTCACTCCACTAATTTCCTAAGGGGCTCACAACCATCCCTCTCGCAACTGTTCAAGGCCCGACGATCATGGTCCGACCAATACTGAGGTGTCCACCGATCGACGATTCACAATGATTGTCGGGCCCCAATGTGCTTGCTCTTTATCAGAGAGATCAACCTCCAAAATTTGGAAAGTGATCAAATGACTCTGGTCTGATCCTAGTCTATGCATTGGTTAAGGCTCTTAAGTCCTTCAGATTTTATGTGCTGCATTCAAGATTTATTGCTTATGTTCCATCAGCTGTTGTAAAAGAAATTCTTATTCAGCCCGATATTCATGGAAAACACAACAAATGGATTTCTAAGATCCTTGAATTTGATTTAGAAATCAGGCCTACCAAATTGGTCAAGGGCCAGGGTTTAGCCAAGTTGTTGGCTGAATCAAATTGCTCAGCGTTGGGAATAAATTTCATTGGTTGATGTTCAGAAAAGAAGCAGATTGAATTAAACAATAGAGGTGCTCAAGCCAGCCTTGCATTGGCAAATTGCAGTTGGTACAAGGAAATTATATTTTTCTTGTAGAATCTACAACCTCCAAGTGGTATGGAAAAGAACAAGGGGAGAGCATTAAAACTCAAATCGATAAAATATTG
>ML804050.1:168865-185480 GCA_009831015.1 Picea engelmannii
AGAGTGACAACAAAGAGGGCCTTGGACCTTTCTCCTTTCCAGTTGGTGCATGGGGTTGAGGCCATTTTCCCCTCTCAACTTGCCTTTCCTATGGAAAAATTCTTCCAAGATTATCAAGGGGAGTCGAATGATATGATCAGGAGGATTCACCAGCTAGTTGAAGTGTAGCAAACTTGAGAGCAGTTGGTAGATAAAAAATATGATCATCAACTGAAGATCAAGTAGGCATTCGACAAGAAGGTGAAAAAAGAGGATTTCCAAGTGGGCGATCTGGTGCTCAAGTGGGATGCACCGAGGTAGGATAAAGGTAAGCACAATAAATTTGAAGCTTTATGGATTGGTCCTTTCAAAATATCTGAAGTATTCCCTGACAACACTTTCAAGTTGCAGAATATGGAGAATGAAGAGGTTTTTGGTGGCCCTGTAAATGGGCATTTCCTGAAAAAAGTACTTTGCTTCAGCTTGGAGTGGCTCTTTACATCATTGTAAATATCATTTTCTTTTATGCCCGCAGGGGGCATGCCATCCCCTGTGGAGCCAATGTTATCACACTAAGTCACCTTGGGTCTCTTAGTTTGTTTTTATTAAAAAGAAAAATTAAAAAAAAAAAACTTGGATTCTTATTTTCTCTTTAAAGTAAATTTCCCATCCATTAAATGTTATTTATGATAGGACCCCTTAGGATGACTAAACCTTTGAGTCATAGCTCATGTGTTGATCTACAATTCAATTTTTGGTCCTTAAACCCTTATAAGCTCATGGTCTATTCTTTATGTCCCCTCTCGTGATTCATCCCTAGGTTGATACCTCCCATGACTAGGCTGATGTGACACAACTCTCTCCTCACTCATGACCTCACATGCATACCTCATCATCCCCACTCACCTGTCCAATCATTTTTTGATTTGGAGAACGCTACCCACTCAACAAGCATTTCCGTAGCACCTGTCATGTTTATCATTCATCCACTCCAAGTCATGATTGCCACGACTAATACCTTAAACCTTGTTTTCAATGCCTGAAGTCGATTAAAATGCTTTCAAAATATCTTGCATTTATGATCCTTGGTAACAGCTTCTAAATTTGAAAAGTTCAACAGTGATGCGTTGCATAAGTTTGTCAGTTCAGATCAGACAATCGCATGTCCACTAAATCCGATGTTGTGAGATATTTCAGGGCCGAAGTTTCCTCAATCGCATCCTAAGTTTGTGTTGAGGAGCTCAATAGTTGTCGACTTCATAGGTATCCTGTGCAACCTCCTTCGCATATTAATTTTCATAGGAGATTTGTGCTCGGGTTTCGGTTTGCTAAGCTTGCAGGGTAGTATGGGAGCCATATTTTCTTTCCTGTAAACATCTTCGCTCATATCCATAGTCTGATTATTGTGGTTAGTTATAGCCTTTGAAAGTCACAGGCCTGAAATAGACTATCCTCTGTGTATGCGTTGTGATACGTAGAGGCACTGCTCAAACCTCTCTAATTATCCTTTGCTTCTTTTCATCTTGTACGAAGATTCATTTTGGAATTAATTCCTCATAGTCTACACTCTGAAAACATGTATAAGCATGAAGGTCCATTTCTCATAGCCAAGTTCATTTTCTAAGCAGTGTTAATTTGAAGGGCCATCCTTGTGCATTTGAGACTTGAATTGAAGTTTTATGGTCAATAGCACACCTTACAGCCTCTTAAGAACCCTCTTTCTGAGTCATGGATACCCCTCAGTCGAAGAAAGCACACAAAGGTGACAATATAGTTCGAACAGAACCTGTTGACATGCGCCTTTTTGACATACAACCCATGGAAAGGGAAATGTTTTGAAGAGCAGGATGCCTCTCTTTATGCCAGAACATGCAGAGAGGCCACTCAAAAGTAGCAAAACAATTTGCACTAAATTTTGATGGCAAGAAAACCAGAGTTGGAGATTTGGAATTTTAGGTGACCGAGGCCTCCATATCAATTGCAATAGGGATTCCCATTTCAAGAGAAAATTGGTTCAAGGCCATGGTATTGAGTTCACCTTTCATTAAATATATTTTCAAGCCTGAATACTAAGCCAATGATTTATCTAAGAGTGTGCCAAGGAATCAGTTGATTGACCAGTTTGACAGAATGTTGAAAATCATACAAAGATATTTTAGTTGTGAAGGGAGATTTAACACCCTGTATCATTACCACATAAGGAACACCCTGTATCATTACCACATAAGGATGTTGTTTCATTTACTGAAAAGGTTCAGATGAATATTCCATAATACCTATTGAGAAGTATATGTAAAATGACAGATAGGGTGCAAGCCAAATCCAAGGATGTGGACTCCAGTCTTTTCCACTCTGGACTTATCAAGAAGCTTGTCTCTGAAGAGTTGGGAAAGAAAGAGATCTCCCGGGAGAAGTTTTTGGTCACTTCTCACTTCAAGATGGACACAAAACCTACCCCCCAATCATAGATTGCAGGTTCTTCATCACCTACTAGTACTAAAATGGGGATCAACAAGAAGAGAAAGGGCCCTGTTTCAGAGATCAATAAGCAGGTCAGGGAAGTTGAGGAGGAAGTTTGTCCTTCCCCACACAGATATTACTCACCACCACCTCCACTAGGGTTAGAAGAAGTTCCATATTCTACCAAGGTGACATCAAAAAAAGGGAAGAATCTTCTCTTTCCCTCTCCTCCTCCAACAACTGAAATCAAAGGTAAAAGACCTTTCACTAGGTCATCAATTCCTAAGGGGGATTTCAAAGGACAACCTTTACCAGAAATCCCTATACATAAGAAGAAAGGGAAAGGCATTGAAAAAGTTGTATACGAGAAACAAGAAACCCCTGTACATAAAATCAAAGGTAAAGGTACCAAAATACCTTTGGAGAGAGAAGATGAAATCCTTGTGGAGGATTGTAAAAAACCTATGAAAAGAAAAGAAAAGGTTGTTGTGCAAGAGAAGAAGCATAAAGGAAAAGGTTTTGAGAAGACTGATGAAACATGCAAGGAAACTATTGTACAAATGGAATAAAAGGAGGAGAAGAAGCCTACTGAGACTTCACATGTCCCCAACCCCCTTGGCAGCCAGACGTACAAAAGATTTATTAAGCAACTTCGGGATGCAAGGAGAGAAATAGCTCGTCGCAAAGAAGAAGACAAGGTCCACTTGGCTCAGATGAATGAGCTCATGACTGGCTACAACCATACCCTAGACTTGGCAAGGTTCACAGCGAGAAAGGCTCTGCCTCTTCGTAAACAACTGAAGAATCTTTACAGATAGAACAGGGGTTTCCAGGGTCAGAAAAGGAAGCTGAAGGCAGAACTAAAGCATTTCCAAGATGAAGTAACCCAAAAGAATTTACAGGTGTTGGTTGAGGTTTCCATTGAAGATGACAAACTAGTAGCTAAGGAGAGCACAACTATACTGAAGAAGCCTACCAGTGCTAAGAAGAAGAAGTCTACTGAGTTAGTTGAAGACACTCTTTCCACCAGAAAAAGTGTGAGGCTAAGTGTTAAAATGACAAAGTAGCTGGTAGTGGTAAACCCCATTTTTGAGAGTTGTTCCTTCTTGGGAAGGTTAACTGATATGCACATATTAAGTTTTTCCACCTATACAGGCTTCTAGGTGTTTAGCTATATGAATTTTGGAATTTTTTGCTAAGTGCTATCTTCAATCAGTGGTAAAAGCACCTAAGTAAATTGATTTGTCATCATGGAAGGACACAAACAACTCTACACACGTTCAGGAGTCAAAGACGCTGCATTTTGGCATAGCTACCCAAACCCTTATGCAGACGCAACGTAGGTGGCGTTGCGTAAAGGTGCTGCATAATATTTTACAGAACGCAAAATTTTCATACAGGGGCTACCCAGAGGCAATACCCACGGGCACTATGTTATATCTTATAGAGAGCAGGTTTACACACAGGCGCTACTCAATTTTTCAACAGAGGACAAATGTAGTCGCAAATATGCAGCACAGGGGCACTACCCACAGTTGCTACCTTCTCTCCTTGTTCCATTTTAGGGGGCACTACACAGAATTGATACCCAAGGGAGTAGCCAACAAACACCAGGGATCTAGGAAGACTAAGCCAATAGTTTTGGATAAGTTAAGAATTGAATAAATGACAGAAGTAGCAGTTGGTGTGCAGAGGACAACTACAAGCTCCAAAGGGACACATGACAAAACAGGAGTTGAGCAGTAAAAGAGGATCAATGTAGTTAGAAGCATGATTGGGTTTAGTCACCAACACTTCCCTATTTTATAACATAGCTTGTTATCTTAGTTGTTATAATAAATAAATGTTCCTAGATTTTTAAGGAAAAGAGACCAGCTCGTACATCCATATGTTGCCTCCCTTTCTTGTTATAAATAGATAGATGAATTGCTTTAATGGGTTTGGATGGTAGAGCAAGGCTCCCAAGAAACTGTAATATTTTTGATAAAGTGACTGTGATATAGTATGTACTGGACTTGAGACTTTTTTACTAATAAAAATCAGTTCCTATTTCAAACTATTTGCTTCTAATGCTAAATGTTCATATTTGAATGTTTCATATGTATGAATGTGGTAATTATATGATGGATGTTTGATCATTTTATTGTCATGGTGTTTATTTAGCTCCTTAGTTTCTAATTTCAAGAAGATCTTGTTTTAAGAAACTTTCTTCCTTTGGGATTTTGTGGACCTGATGTTTACAATAGCTCTTACATTCCTCTCATTCAAGTCTTATTTCTATCCACATTCGCTCCCAAACTACTGGTTGAAATTAGTCAAGACCTTATTTGCGAGTCACCTTCTGATTGCAAGGAAGGTAAGCCCAGTACCCATCAGATGATATGTGAAAGTATGAGTGTTTTTTGAAAGGTCGAAAGGAAAAAACTCGAAATGATAATATCCTTACTCAGAAACATGGCTAACAAAACCCATTACTAATGGTTGAGTGACTAGGTGGCTCCTGCTATTGCAAGAGTTTAATATCACCATTCTTGACCGACCTGGAAAGGAGAATTTGGTAGCTGATTTTATTTCACGCATAAAAAATGAGGATTATGATATTCCCATTGATGATAGTTTCCCAGATGAACACCTTTTTTCCCTCTCTGTAAATACCCCATGGTTTACGGATATGGCAAATTATTTGGCTACTAGGAATTTACCATCTCATTTGTCACCTCATGAAAAGCGAAGAATTATTACGCCAAGTGCCAATTAGTCTTGGGTTGGTCATGACCTTTTTCATACTGGTCCAGACTTGATTATTCGTAGATGTGCCCGAGAATATGAGATACCATAAATCCTACAAAGTTGTCATGATGGACCATGTGGTGGCCATTTTTCTGACAAATGTATAACATATAAGGTGTTACATTCAGGATACTATTGGCCTAGCATTTTCAAGGATGATGTCAAGTATGTGAGGAGTTGTGATAGTTGTCAAAGGATAGGAAGACCCACGTCAGCTGACAAAATGCCCTTACGTGCCCAAGTTATGATAGAACCTTTCGATAAGTGGGCCCTTGACTTTGTAGGACCAATTTCACCCATGTCTCGTAAGAAAAATTATATTTTGGTTTGTACAGATTATGTCACCAAGTGGGTAGAGGAAAAAGCCCTATTCAGGGCTACAAAAAAATCTGTTGTCGAATTCATTTATGAAGACATCTTTACCCACTTTCATGTGCCTCGTGAAATTTTTATAGACCAAGGCACTCAATTCACCTCCAAGATGATGAGAGAACTAATGGGAAAATATGGGATTAAGCACTACAAGTCTTCTCCATACCACCCACAAGCTAATGGTTAGGTAGAGTCCACAAACAAAGTTTTGGAATCTATCTTAACAAATACTATTCAATTGCATCATTGGGATTGGGATGATAGGATTCCAGAGGCTTTGTGGGCATATCGAACCACCTGGAGAAACACCATTGGGCATACCCCTTATGAGATAGTGTATGGGAAACAAGGACTTCTACCAATAGAATTACAAGTAAGTACCTTCTGTATTGCCGCAGAATTGGGATTAAGCTTAGATGAGGCTTAGAAACAACGAGCCCTACAATTAAATGAGTTGGATGAGATCAGGCAAGATTCTATCGAACGAACAATATTAGTCCAAAACTAGAGGAGAAAGTGGCATGACAAGTTTATTAAGAAGAAACACTTCCAACCTGGTTATTGGGCTTTGTCGTTTGACTCTCGATTTAAAAATTTCAAAGGAAAAATTACCACTCGGTGGTTGGGTCCTTACAAGGTAGTCACCGTGTATGACAATGGGGCTGTGAAAATCAAAACAATTGACGATGGACAAGTCTCCTTTGTAGTAAATGGACACCAGCTCAAACTTTATCACATAACCATTTCCAAAGAATATTTTCTACAGGTCATGTCAACTAATAAGGAATTGGCCTTAGTAGATGGGGAAGTCCCCCCTTGTTCTTGAATTTTTTTTTTTTAATTTTCAACTGTACATATGTAAATAAATTTGAATTTTGTTGATAGACAATTCTAGAGATTTATGTAGGTATTTATTTCACCAGGAGTAGACAGTTTCAAGGAGATATAAAGGAAGGATTTTTCCTTCAAAATATTTCTATATTTGAACCTTGTTGTCTTCTAAGCATCAATTCAATAACGATTTGTTGTAATTAGCCACATTTTTGCAAATATTTCCATCTTCTTTTTCTCAAGGAATATTTAATAGCAGTTGCTCTTAAACCTTCACCACTAGATATAAGGAAGTGATACCTTAACCATCAAACTTAGAGGTTACTCATATAGTTTTCCCAAGAACCCTGAGTAAGTGAGTAGAGTACCTTTATTAGAGAGTAACAAGGAGGTCTGATTAGTGGTTAGCCATGGAAACATCACAATAACTTTAAAAGAAAAAAAAGAAGAAGAAGAAAGTGAGTTGAGCCTAAAGATACCTTTATGTTCTTTCCCAATGGTACCATCCACTACACATTAAAAATGCTTGATTATACCATATCTTTAGATAGGTCGCGTCCTCTTAAGTACGCCTTACATCAGAACAATCTATAAAGAATATATAAAGGAAAGTCATCCTCTAACATAAATACCATCCCAATCTAAGAAAAGAGGAAAGAGAAAAATGTTTTTTCAGGGTTGTCCCCCCATCTTCTTGCACAAAGAAATCTTATATTAAAATCTAAAAAGATGGAGGGCCAGTCTCTGAGGGTGTAAGAGGCTAACCCATCGGGATACTGAACAGGTCTGCTGGCAGTGGGTACCGGCCTGTGGTATGACTAGGTAAACTTGTCAGAGTACTGAACATGCTTGCTGGCAGTGGGGCATTCTACCTAGCGAGGATGATAATCTGACAAAAAAATATAATAAATTCCTAAATCTTAAACCTGTCCTGATGTATGGCATTACTTGTAGACAAAGATGACACGAAGTATGTATGGTTAAGCTAAGGTTAATGAACTCCATAAATTTTCCATTGGGAACTAACTTTGAGACTATATCAAAACTCTCTCGCCTACCTCTTCCTAGATATATGTAGGATATTCTATCCTATAGGTGAAATTTATCTCTACACTTAAAAAGCTGTAAATCTTCGGCTATTGGGAGAACTGACTGGTTTCCTATATTTTTTATTGTGAGGTGTCACAATACTTAGGAGTGGGGGAGGGGTTTTATGAGTTGACAAATGACAACAATGCCTATCTATAATCCATGAGAAGAAGAAGTGGAATCTTTGTAAAACATTATGTATATTGTTTTCATAATACAAGCTATTATATCAACAATTATTTTATTTTGAAATGCTCACTATGTGTTATAAACCTGATGTATATTTCTTCGACAAACCACTTAACTGGGTTTTCTCTACAGACTGTTCATTACAGAATATGATTACATGCCTTATAATATGCAAGATAGAAGAACATATTATGTGAGCATGATGGAAAAACAAGTAATAATGGAACACTCTTATCTTGTCTATGCCCTTGTTCATTGTGACTATCAAAAGTGTTTTAAGATTGAGTGTTATGGATAAAAACATCCATTACAAGATGAACAAATTTCATTTTGCACAGGGGTACCATATGGAGTGCCATTTGAAATACCATATGGGGTTCCATATGGATGACTGGATGACGCTTCATATGAAGGATCGGACGAGGTGCATACACACAATGAATGACCACGATTTCAGGTAACCAGGAATCATTTGAATTTATTTGGCTGTTCAGTTGTATGATGAGTTAGTTAATGGCAATTGCGAGTTAAATGATACGATTTTTAAACACATTTTTATTATCAAATGTCCGATTCGAAGACTTGGAAATTGATCTAACGCCTTCATCATTACGATTGCCTCCAAAAGATACTCTTTGAATTCGAAATCAGCGCACTCACACTCACACATGGTAACTCATGTGTGATGAATTCATCAACAAATTCTACTGTTTCCACCTTGGGTGCATTCAAAATCGGAGAGATATCTTAAATTGTTATTTGATTCATGCATTGTGCTCATCCTCTGCCCAATTGTGCTCACCCTTTTCCCAATTGCACTTGCTCATTGCCTAATTGCACTCATCCTCTGTCCAATTTCACTCTTTGTTCATTCTCCACATTGTCACCATGCCCAAACTATATGAGTCATCCTCCTATGTCGACCTCTTTGCTATCTCCGAGTTCTCACAATGTAGGGAGGTCTTCCTTCACTCAGGGTGCAGACTGTTCTTGGCCCATCTGTAGGGCCACGATGACAGTGTTTCTCTACAATTCACCCTCGGATTCGATGGAAGGATGGCGCGTGTGGGATCTCTGAACTTCTTGGTCTCTGAGGAATTAATTTCCTCATCCACGAAGCTTCCAAGGGTTGGAGACCGTTGGTTCAAACACCACCAGTTGCTAGGGGTGAGCTACAACAGGGTCTTCAAACCTGAGTTTTAGAATGTCTCTGGAGGTAAGGGATACTCAAAGGAGTGGATTAAAGATGATCTAATTAACCCTCTAATAGTCATCACCAGAATGATCACTTGTGAAGGTAGATATTATGTTTTTAAGTCTTCCATTTTCAATTATTAGCTCATTTCCAATTCAATAAGCCATTGAATTTCCCTTTTTACTTCTTGAAGAATCTTGAGAAGATGTCTTCCCAAGTACGAAAGAATGTGGCCAATCCTCATAACGACCTCTTCCACCACGGCCTCATTAAATTACTTTTCATAGTCGAATTGGAAAAATAGGGGAAGACATGGGATGAGTTCATTTATCAATTTTCAAACCCCCATCTTACAATTAAGACCAGCAAGAAGACACTTGATCTAGGGATTGTTACTCCATCCAAACTCCATTCTTTGAAGACTCCAAACCCTCCTACTCAAGCTATCCCTCTACCAGAAAAAAAGACTAAGAAACTTGTTGATACCCTTGCAGCCTCATCGGAAAAGAAGACTAAGAAGCCTATTGATAACTCTCCAATGCCCTCAACATCTATTGATCCTGCACCCAAAAAGTTACAAGAGGTAATTCAACAAGATTTCCCTATAGTCCCCATAAATAGGAGAGGAGCTAATCGATTCAAGAGAGGATATTTTCAAAAAAGTGCCCATAATACAAGAGGAAATCCTTATGAAAAACCCCCAAGCACTTCGGACCCTATCCAAGTATCTTTTGATCTCGAAATCCCCCATAAAAGACTTAGGGAAGTGTCTGCAGAAGAATTGGAGCCTGATAGAGAGGCAAAATCTGAACCCATTTCCCCTCATAAACCCCCTGTTACTCCTACCTCACAGATGCCTACACCAGATCCCAAAACTGATAGACTCTCGACATCCTTCAAGGGATCCAAGCCCTCCTCTGAAATATCTAATCATATTCCAGCCATTGAAAAATTACAACAGGAAAATATTCAGTTGTTGCAACAATTGGAAGAGACGAAGACCATGGATAGACATCTCCACCATGATAATGCAATACTACAAGCAAAGGTGAATTCCCTCCAAATATTGGTTGACCAAATGACCAATGACAATCATAGCCTTCGTGTACAATTGAAACACCGCAAGAGGGACAAGACAAAGTCTTCAGGGAAACAAGCTTCTAAAGCTCATTCATCCCCTGCTCAACAAGTCTAGTCATATTGGGCAATTCATTTTTGTTTGCAGTGGGACCTGCAAAATTTTAGGTGTGGGGGTAATGTTGGGATCATGATTTGGTTAATTTATGATGATGATTAAATCCTTTTTGTACCAGTATTATATGTGTATTTAACCATTTTGAAGAAGTTTTGAAGGATTTTATATCAATTCGTCATAGCTTTATACCAGGTATGTGCAATTGATGTTTTACGATGGTTTTGAGTTAAAATCGATTTGAATTAATGTCTAAAAGAATATAATGCATGATCTATGTGTCATAGGAAAAATTCACCGTGCAATTTTCTCTTTGGTAGCTCGTTCGACACTCCATCCAGCACCTGATCTGGTACTTCATCTGGCACTGCGTTTGGCACTGCATCCAACACTGGGAGCGTGGGCGAGTTGGCATTTTTTATATTGTCGCACTGTGATGGGAGAATCGACGACATGTGTTTCATTCACCCTCGTGGCCTCCAGCTACTGAGCTCTTGATATCTTAGATTAAGCAGTTGTGCTAATCATTGAGTGGCTCGTTCAGTTTCTAGAAGCCAAAGACTGTTAGCACGCATTTAATGGAATTTACCATTTTTAGAGGAGTTTGACCCTTCCAGTGGTCGACCTCTCAAATTGTAATCATTATAAATACCATAATAGTGGTTAGACAAAGTTTTAAGAATTGTTAGAATCATTTTGTTATGTAACTCGGACATTTCCGCAAACTTGTGATAGACTGTGTTTTTTAATTGAATGCCAAAATCGTGTTGATTTAGCCCACGATTTGTTGTTGAGGAGTAGCCACGACCTTCTAGGGGGGGCACCAATGGTCTGGGTGAATACTTAGATAGATAGCTTGCATATTTCAGTTGTGCAATTGTCATTTACTTCATTTCCTGATATATGCGTTTTTATCATTTTAAATCCTATGTGTTTGTTATTCATCATTTAATTGTTTAAATTTCTTTTTTGCATGTTGCTTGTAGGAGATAGTTGTTAATATGTTGTGTCTTTTAATTTTTAGTAAATAGCTTGCAAGCTTCTAACCTTGTTGTGTGTTAAATATTAAAGTGAATTTTTGTAGGCTAAAATAGAGTATTAATTTATCACAGAGCACAAAGTTTCTTTGACGAAGTTTCGATGGATTAATAGTTGCGAGTTTTGTTCATTTAATTCTTGGTTTTAGTCATGCTTTCCTGGATCTAGTTTGCTTATCAATTTTGTTGTAGTATGTTAAGGTAGAAGTAGAATTTGAATTATGTTTTTATAAGCATTTTAATTTGTAATCTGAATTTTTAATAATAGGATTAACTTAGTTTAATTTATGAAATTTTCGTTCTAGATTTAAATTGCAATTTTAATTAGAAGTTTGAGTTTGAGTTAAGCTTTTAGTTACAAGTTTCTAATTGTGTTAATTTGCTTACGTTAGCACAAGAGTGCATTTGAATTAAGTAGAATAGTGTTTTCTTATTATTGATGATTAATGCATAAATTGGGAGATCACATGTATTTTCAGGATAGTTGATATTTCTTCTATGATGGCTACGCTCTCGTTAGATTTCTTAATTCATACTTTTCATTTCTCCATAGAAGTTAATATTGAATTTTTTCCTCTTGAGATATCACTAATCATTAGATGGCATCGTGATGTCATAAGACACATAAGACATAATCATCATATTTGAAGTTTCTTGTTACTGTAGATTAAGAATAGTTGTTGATTAATCTTTGAATACTGTCATGATGCTTTTAATTAAATAGATTAATATTTCCTTTTACAGATTAGAATTAATTATGAGTTTTATCTTAAGAATAGAGTTTACTTGCTGAATAGTTTTGATTAGTTATCTGTTGAGTAGTTTTGATTAGCTTACTTGATGAATAAGTTTTAATAGGTTAGTTGCTTGATTGTTTACTTGCTTACTTACTGTTGCTCATTGATTTGAATAGATTGATTAGATTAATTTGTTGTTGTTGTTTCTCATTAAGTTGAATAGATTAAATTGATGACTTGTTTTTTCTCATTAAATTAAATAGGCTAACTTGTTCAAAGTAGGGTTTTCATTTGCTTCTTTAAGAACAATGCATCGATCCATTGTTTAAAAGTTGCTTAGAGTAAATAGTTCAAGTTCCTTGATAGGGTTTGCTAATTCATAGTCTTTGTTGAAGTAGATTAACCCTCATATAGACCATCTCCTTAGTTAGATTATACTTCCCCTAGATTTTCTTCCTTGGCACATATAGTGCTACAACTCTAAGTTTACTTACCCCGGGTTGACAATTTAATTGAGAGATTTAGTGCATATAGAACACACATCACATGTTCCATATCTAAGGAAAAATATAATTTCAACAGGTCAGTTGGCAAGTGAAGGTTTTATATCTATATTTATAGATAAGGCATCGAAGGTCACCAAAGGATCACTGGTGATAGAAAAAGGAGAGAAGGTAGGAACATTGTATTTATGTACTGGTAATATTGACTCTTCTATATCTTTAGCTTCTACAGGAGTGGATACAACACCGTGGAATCATATTCTTGGACACATGAGTGAGAAGGGGATGCATATACTTCACAAAGGGAATTTGTTGTCGGATATTAAACAAATTGATTTGGATTTAGGTGAGCATTGTGTTTATGGAAAACATAAGAGAGACAGATTTCTTAGAGTCGAAAAAGAAAAGAAGAGTGAAAGGTTAGAGATTGTGCATACATATGTATGGGGACCAACTCATGTATCATCTCTTGGTGGATCTCATTATTATGTTACTTTTATTGATGATGCAACTAGAAAAACTTGGGTTTATTGCATTCGACAAAAATATGATGTTTTTGATATTTTTAAGAAATGGAAAGCTTTGGTTGAGAATGAGACAGGAAAAATGTTGAAGCATCTCAGATCAAACAACAGAGGTGAATATTGCAGCAAGGAGTTCAATAATTATTGTTTATTCCATGGGATTCATAGAAATAAAACAGTTCTTGGAACACCAAAAGAAAACAGTGTGTCAGAAAGGATGAACAGGACAATCATGGAGCGTGAAAGGAGTATGAGATTGCATGCTAGGTTTCCCTTACATTTATAGGAAGATGTTGTATATATTTTTGTTTACTTAATAAACAAAGGACCTTCAATTTCTTTGGATGGTGGCATTCTAGAGGAGGCATGGACATGTAAAAATGTAAACTATTCATTTTTTAAGACTTTTGGTTGTGAAGCATTTGTCCATATTGATAAAGAAAACAGAACAAATCTTCAGGAAAAATCCAAGAAGTGTACCTTTATTGGATATGGTGTTAATGAATTTGGTTATCTCTTATGGGATTATGAAAATCACAAAATCATTAGGAGTAGAGATGTCATATTCAATGATAATTTCATGTACACAGATCAGTTGCAGGGAAAGAAACATGAAAAACAAAAACCAAAATACACAGTGCTTGATGAGATCATTGAAAAAGAAATTCCAAAGGTACCAGAAAATCAAAATGTACAACAAAACGAGCAGCAGGTACCTCAAAATCCTGCAAGTGTTGTTAGAATATCTACTAGGTTAAGTAGACCACCTAAACGATACTCTCCTTCATTGTATTATTTATTGTTGACTGATTATGTTGAACTAGAATGTTATGAAGAGGCAATGAAGGTAGACATTAAAAAGAAGTGGGAGCAAGGTATGAAAGAGGAAATGGATTCCTTGTTAAATAACCAGACTTGAGACTTGGTTCAGTTGCCTATAGGAAAAACAGCATTGCAAAATAAATGGGTTTACAGGTTGAAGGAAGAAGATGGAGGAAAAAAGAGGCACAAGGATAGACTTCTTGTAAAGGGGTTTTCACAAAATAAAGGTACATATTTTGATGAAATATTTTCTCCTATTGTTAAGATGACTTCAATTAGGACTATTTTAAGTCTTGTGGCAATAGAAGATTTGCATCTTGAACAGTTAGATGTAAAAACAACTTTTCTCCATGGGGATTTGGAGCAAGAGATTTATATGCAACATCCATATGGGTATGAGGTCAAAGGGAAGGAGAATTTGGTATGCAGGATGAAGAAGATATTGTATGGCCTAAAGCAAGCTCCAAGGCAGTGGTATTTGAAGTTTGGCAAGTTTATGACAAAACAAGGTTATAGTAGATGTCATTCTAATCATTGTATTTATTTTAAAAGGCTAGAAAATGGAAGCTATATTATCTTGCTATTGTATGTCTATGAAATGCTTGTTGCAGGGTCTAATATGCAGGATATAAATGTGCTCAAGAAGAAATCAGCTAATTCGTTTGTGATGAAGGATTTGGGTGCTATAAATAAAACATTTGGTATGAGAATAACAAGAGATAGGAAAAAACACAAATTGACATTGTCTCAGGGTGAGTACATAGAGAAGGTGTTGGAGAGGTTTAGAATGTAGAATGAAAAACTAGTTAGTACACCTTTGGCCAGCCATTTCAAATTAACTAAGGAAATTTGTCCCAAGACATAGGAGGAGATAAAATACATTTCCATGGTCCCTTATTCATCATCAGTTGGCAGCTTGATGTATGCGATGGTTTGCACAAGACCATATATTACACATGCACTGGGAGTTGTGAGCAGGTATACGAACAATCCAAGTAAAGAACATTGGGAGGCAGTAAAGTGGATTCTCGGGTATTTAAGAGGTACTTCTACTCATGCATTATGTTTTGGAGGTTCAGACACTGTTCTACAGGGATATGTTGATTCAGATATGGCAGGTGATAAAGATAGTAGGAGGAGCACCATAGGGTATGTTTTTACTATAGGTGGAATAGAAATAAGTTGGATTTCAAAACTACAAAAGGTTGTTTCACTTTCAACAACAGAAGCAGGGTATGTTTTTTCTACAGAAGCTAGTAAAGAAATGATTTGGTTACAAAGGTTTATGGAGGAATTGGGAAACAAGCATGGGAATAACAATTTGTATTTTGTCATCGAGAGTGTCATTCATCTTGAAAAGAACTCAACCTTCCATTCTAAGACTAAGCATATACAACTTGGGTACCATTTCATATGATCCATCTTGGAAGATGGACAATTGAAGTTGGAAAAGATACATACTATCCAGAATCTTGCAGACATGTTAACAAAGGGAGTAACCAAGGAGAAATTGAGCTCTTGCTCAATTTCAGTTAGCCTTCAAGCATGAAGGTGAAGATGATAATTTTTCCAGGTCCAAGGTGGATCATAGTCTAGAAGGTACAACAATAGTGGATTTGTTGTGATCAGTCTTCAAGTGGGAGATTGTTGGTTGTAGAGCCTAATTATCTTCATGATTCAGAGGTTTGTTTCAGTTGTTCTTGGAACCCATTCCCTAACGGGGGGTGTGGGGGGGATTTCCCCCCAACAACTGTCGCTAGGGGGGTCCGGGGGGGGGTACAATTTTTGTAGCCCCCCCTAGCGGGGGATTCGGGGGCAACGCCCCCGAAGTGAAATATTGGGAAAAATTGCCTTGTAAAATATTGTAATTTCGTAGTCAATCTGGACCATTCATTATAAGGTCACAAATATGATGGTAGAAGTTATTTTAGCGATTTTTTCCCTAGAAGGAAACCCTCTTTTATGAAGGAATTGTATTGTGGTTGTGTATCATTGCAAATATTGTATTCTATGAGAGGAGACAATGATCCGGATTATTTTCGGCACGAAATGAGAGCGGAGATATAATAAAAAAATGCACAGAGATATTGCAGATATTCAATAATATAACAAAAATGTATCAGAGATGAAACCATAAACACATATATACAGTAATACATGATTTCTATTAATCATATAAATGTACAGAGACTATAAAAATACAGAGTGAAAGACTCGCTAGAATGGTGGCAGCTTATCTCTGAGAAGAGATGTGACAGCTACTCGCATTCGCAAGAAGATCGTTACAATGAGGCTCTGAAGGCCCTTTTACAATAAAAGGGACTGTCAAAAGTCCTAGACATCCAAAAACCTAACCCTAGGAGATGAAGCGCCAAAAGTCATGTGGGCCCCGTTTGGGTAAGTGGGTGCATCAACTTCTCGGGGTCGTAACTTTTGCATACGATCTCCGTTTTAGGCGTGTGATAGCTCGTTGGAAAGGTATCGTCAAGGAGATTCATTTTGGGGGCTTAATTATTCCTTCAACTATCATTGAGAACCTCGATCTCAGAAAACCTTCATTTAGGCCCTCAAAATGGCCTCGGAAGTTAAAACCTGCTAAAAATAGTAAATTGCCAAAATTGCCAGAAAGTCGTTTTGAGCCATTTGGAAAAGGTGGGTGGCCACCGATATCCACCTGGATCAATCCTCCCTCCTTAGGAAGCAACGGTCTCCATTGCGTTGAGTTCATGGGGGAGAGGGAAAAGCGATTGCCGAATCTGAATCTTGGTGATCTGCTTGCCTTGCTGGAGATGTGGCGTTGCTTAGCTTGTTGAAGGCTATCATGAACCTTTGGCTGGAAGGTTTGGACCTTTTTAACCAGTTTGGCTATTTTAGATGACTGTGTGCAGAAGGAAT
>ML804051.1:5556-15769 GCA_009831015.1 Picea engelmannii
TCGTTGAGATTCTGATGTAGGAGCATCCTTCCTCCAAGATTAAGCTTGTTTGGCTAGACCTAGGGTGGTTTTGAATTATTTGTAGTTTCCTATGCTTGATTGAATTCTAGAAGAATTCCATAGGATTAAGATTGTTATTGAGCATAATTGAATCTGCCTTTTTAATAAGATCTTGAGAGTTTGAGTAAGTTAGAGATATATTAGGGTAAGTTAGAATATCTCAAAAGGATTTTATGGATCTAGAGGATCCCAGGGATTTGTGTGAGTGATTTTAGGATCTGAAACAGATTGCAGTTTTAGAATCTTTCTGTATTAATTTGTAAGCTTGAGGGAAATTAGAGTGTGGCCAAACAATTGTAGAAATAGGTCAAGGAAAGTGGTCAATTGAGTGAGGAATTAGGCCAGAGAGGGATATTTTGGAAAGGGCATTAAGAGGCCTTATGTAATTTGTATGTATGGTTTGTGTACAATTGATTAATTAAATCACTCTGTTATGAGTGTTGTTGGGGATTGGAGTATCAAACCTCTGTGTATTATTGTGCATGTATTCTCTGTAAGATTGAGTGAGAAGGTGTGAATATATCAACAATGAAGAATACTCTTCTTGACTCGTATGTGTAGGTGTTCAGTGGAATGCACACACTAAGAATTGTGATACATTGTTGATCATGACATGATCGATAACGAACCTTTGATCATGGCGAGATCGTGAAGGATAGAGTTAGATTCAACTCTGCACCCAGGAGAAACAAAGAACATAGCGGAAATACCCTTTGTATGTGATCAAGAAATATGAAGCGTTAGATCCCTTCATGATTCATTGTGACTGTTGGATTATAAATAATCATAATCATTGGATCATGACTCCACATAGAGGTAAGCCGTTGGATAAGAATTAAAGTCAAAGGAGAGATCTCAACCATCCACTCAACGGTTGATTAAGTCCCGACCATAGATCAATCAACGAACAATGGAATTAACGACCATGGTTATACCTCAAAGTCTATGATTCAAAATCCATGTCTACAGAATGCTCTGATGAGGAATATCAATCTACGACTAAGGTTGAATTTAGAGATAGAAAAATCAATGGCCATCAAGTCTCCACGTGGAAAGTATTGACAGTTTTTAGAGTAAACCTTTCAGAGTATAGAACTGTAGAGAACTTCGACAAAAGCCAGGAAACCAACGGTCCAAATGGTTTTGGAGTGATCCAGGGTGATGGATCTGGGGAAGACATGTGGAGGTGTCTTATTGGTCGTAGCTTGCAAGAACTGAATGAGGTAGAGAGTAAGACCAATGGTCTAGATTGAAGGGAGTATACCTCGATAGACGGTAAGGATCAATTTGGAGGAACCCTAGTCGGGGGTTAAGAAAATGACACATGGTGATTTTCTATTCGATGTCGGAGCAAGGTCATTAGAGTTAAGTAGTTGGAGTAACTTCGATAGAAGGAATAATGATCAATGACTCAGATCTATTCAGAACATAATATATGAATGGTTTAGATGAGGAAATGTGGTCGGTCATAAAGGTGACACAAGGAAATTGACAAGGACTCAGACATGGCAACAACTAATGAGAAGTGGACATGTGGTAGTGATGTGGACATATGAGCAGTGGACATGTGGTAGTTGGATCCATGAATGGTAATGTGACACATGGCATCCACGTGTAGGTTCCATGGCATAGGCGTTGCACTGTGGAATCAATGATGGTGATTGGTGACCATAGATATTAAGACAGATCAACAATCAAGAGGCTATAAGTTATCGAAGTCTGAGGAGGAAGGAAAAAATGTTAGAGTGGACGTTTTGGGGTGAAATGGTGTGAAATATTCCGATAGGAGAACTCCGAGAAAACGAGAGTGAACATTGAATCAGGACCATTCATCAGAACATGTCCATAAGCTAGAAAAACTGTGTAATTTTAATATTATCGATGATGAAGATTGGAGAGTGATAACATTCCAAGGCATGATGAATACTGTCCATCTTGTGAAAATCGATGGTGGAGAATGGAACTGAATAAATTTTGATACACAGGATCAAAGAAAATTTTGATAGTTTGAGGAAGAGTTAAGCCCCGACAGAAGGAGTGCTTGATTATAACATGTGGGTTTTATGGAGACTAGTGCTAGTTTGGAAGTGATATAGATTGGTGTGAACTCAGAGCAATTCGTGGGGATATTTTGGATCCTTGGACACCCCATTGTGGGTTTAATGTGAAACAACAAAATTTAAGGGTTGCAGAACTGTGGGTATAGACCGGGAGGTCATCATTTTTTGGTATCAGAACAAACAACTTATGTTTGCATTGAACAATGGAAATCTGGAATAATGGATTGCAGACAAAAAATAATCTGAGTAGATTCAAAGGGGGCATGCATAAGAAATTGCATAAGTATTGGACAAGATGTTTTCCATTCAAGTGTATTGAATGTGGAGGATAAGATCTCATGGATAGATCTTATAGGTAATGATTGGTATTTTAAATTTAACTTTGGTTATGGAGATTTGTAATCGCAGGTAGAAGAGAAGGATTGGTAGTATCCATTCACAACCAACAAACCTGTGAAAGAGGGAAAATGGAGCATCAAAGCTCTCAAGTGAAGGTTATGGCAGAACCTTACAACGAGGAGTGTTGTAACACTTTCAACTATAGATTGTAAATGAGGATGACAATGTGATGTTCTCGGAGATTATGAGTAGATGTAGATCCAAATAGGAGCATAGGTTATGCTCAAAGGGTTCTAGGGGATAGAACCAATGACACCAAGAGACCATAACTTAGAGGAAGCTAGGTGAGGTATTAGGTGGCAAGTAGAAGAGAATTTCTATAGAGAGGGGCTTGATAGAGTTCACATGTGTATAAGGAGATTTTCACATGAGAAGAGATGAAAATGACTACCGATGGTCATTATGAAGGTTCATGAATAATCGACACCAGAGGAAAGGAGAATACCAAGGACAAAGGCATAAATAATATGAATCAAGAGGAGCTTGATAGAGAAATTATTGTGTTAAGGATACAAATAAATTGCATTGGGCTGCTGTTAGAGAGGAATATAGAGGAAAACCAGAGACAAGGATGGAATCTAAGGAAGAAATTCAAGTGGCCTATGATGCAATTATTTGCAAGGAAGATGAGGAGAAGCTTGAGGAGCTAGAAGCATAGGTTGAGTGCTTTTCTGAAGAAGGAGAAACTCAGAGGAGCTGATTTCAGGCATAGGTCACTTGAAGAGGAAGGCGTTCACTTATGTGAACCAGAGCAAGGATATATCCTTGGTGATGATGATATGGGAGAAGAGAGACTTACTACAAGTCTCATGGACTGTGTGGAGATTTCAGATCAACATGAGGATGTTATGAGAGAGGAACCAATTGAGGCTAGGGAGCCTTATGTTTTTAAATATGATTATTTGTGTATGAATGGAGGTTGTGAAAGGGAAGATGGAAGGTTATTTGGAATTGTAACAAAGACTGCTAAAGATGGGCATATGCTTTCTGAAATCATAATAGCAGAACACAATCAAAATTCTGTTATGAAGGAGGATGAGATATTTCCATCTCATAAAGGTAGAAAAAGGGAGGACTACACAAAACTTGCAAATCAAATTGTTGAAAAGGTAGATGCTTATGAGAGTCTGATGAGGTGTTAAGAACAACACAAGAGGATGATGACAAGAGAGGCATATGAGGACATTGATGCTACATTGGAGCATATCAATATGATGATGGAAGCATCAACAGAGACTTCAGAGTCTCATGGTTTTAAAACTGATCATTGGTGTGTGTTTGCAAGTGTTGAAGAAAGAGAAGGAATACATATAAAAATATATCTCATAGAGGAAGAAGAGGTAGATGATCACTGCGTAAGTCACTTTTTATTAAGTGATACAGAGATGGAGGAGAAATTGCAAGTGCTTGTTGTTGCAGAGAACAAATAAGAGGTTGAAGAGAAGCACTCAAATTTAGTGCTCACTGATTTTGAGGAAGAACTGAAGATGCTTGAGGATTGGTTGATCAATCCAAGGATTGATGAAGGGAATTTCATAATCGATAGTAAGAATCCTGAATATATAATTCAATTTTCTGCATATCTCAATTACTTTGAGATGGAGATATGAAGAAGATATGGAGAAACCAATCAACAACAATAGAAACAAGTTTCAAAAATAAGTTTGCAACAATATGTACCATCTAGAAGACAGACTGGAAAAGGAGATTGAGGAACTAAGGGTGCTGATGGTGAATATGTATCGGAGAAGACATACTGAAGAAAATAATATTTACACCAGTAGAACAAGTGGACAGTTTCATATGGAAACAAGGCAACAACAAGACAACAAGGAAAGCAAGCAACAATATAAAGTATGGGATCGATAAGGAATTTAGTTAATGGAACTCATGAGTAAGAGATCATGAAATTTTTGTTCCTTGAGAGTTTGATGTAGGAGCATCCTACCTCTAAGATTAAGCTTGTTTGGATAGACCTAGGGTGGTCTTGAATTGTTCGTATTTTCCTATGTTTGATTGAATTCTAGAAGAATTCCATAGGATTAATATTGTTATTGAATGTAATTGAATCTTCCTTATTAAGAAGATCTCTAGAGTTTGAGTGAGTTAGAGATATCTTAGGGTAAGTTATAAGATCTCAAGAGGATTTTATGGATCTAGAGGATCCTAGGGATATGTGTGAGTGATTTTAGGATTTGAAACAAATTGCAGTTTCAGAATCCTTTTGTATTAATTTGTAAGCCCAAGGGAAAGGAGAGTGTGGCCAAACAAATGTAGAAACATGCCAAGGAAACTGGTCAATTGAGTGAGGAATCAGGCCAGATAGGGAGATGTTGGAAAGGCCATTAAGAGGCCTTATGTAATTTGTATGTATAGTGTGTGTACAATTGATTAATTAAATCACTCGGTTAGGAGTGCTGTTGGGAATTGGAGTATCATACCTCTATGTATTATTGTGCATATATTCTACACAAGATTGAGTGAGCAGGTGTGAATATATAAAAAATGAAGAATCCTTTTATTGAATCATATGTGCAGGTGTCCAATGGAATGCACACACTAAGAATCATGATACATTGTTGATCATGACATGATAAAAAATGACCCTTTAATCATGGTGAGATTGCGAAGGACATAGTTAGATTCAATTCTGTGCATAGGAGCAATAAAGAACAAAGTGGAAATACCCTTTGCAGGTGATAGAGAAACAAGAAGCTTTAGATCCCATTGAGAATCATCATGACCATTGGATTATAAGTAATCATAACCATTGGATCAGGAGTCCGTGCAGAGGTAAGTTGTTGGATCAGGTTTGAAGTTAGAGGAGTGATCTCAAACGTTCACTCAATGATTGATTAAGTCCTGACCATAGATCAATTAGAGGACAAAGGAGTCAATGGTCATGGTTATACATTGGAGTCAGTGATTCGAAATCCAAGTCTACAGAATACTCTAACGAAGAATCTTGATCTACGGCTAAGTTTGAATTCGGATATAGATAGATCAATGGCCATCAAGTCTCCATGTGGCGAGCATTGATATTTTTCAGAGTAAAGATTTCAGAGTGTAGAACTATAGAGAACTCCAATGAAGGCCAGATGAAAAATGATCCAAATGGTTTTAAAGTGATCCAGGGTGATGGATCTGGAGAAGACACATGGAGGTGTCTTATTTGTCGTAGCTTGTAGGATCTAAATGATTTAGAGTGTCAGACTGATGGTTTAGATTGAAGGGAGTAGACCCCAACATACGATTAGGATCAGTTCAGAGGAAACCTGGTCGGAGATTAAGAAAACAAAATGTGGAAATTTTCTATTCACTGTCAGAGCAAGGTCATCGAAGTCAAGTAGCTATATTAACTTCGACATAAGGAACAACGATCAATGACTCAGATCTATTCTAAAAAGAACAGATCAATGGTTCAGATGAGGACACGTGGCATGTCACAAAGGTGACACATGACAACTGACAAGAACCCATACATGGCATCAACTAATGAGAAGTGGACATGTGGCAATGAAGTGGATGTATGAGTAGTGGACACATGGCAGTTGGATCCACGAATGGTAATGTGACACATGGCATCCACATGTAGGTTCCATGGCATATGCATGGTACTATGGAATCAATGATGGTGATTGATGACTGTAGATCTTATGATAGATCAACGGTCGAGAGTCTATAGGTGTTCAGAGTTTGAGGAGGAAGGAAAAACTGTCTGAGTGGACATTTCGAGGTGTAGTGGCATAAAAGAGTTAGATAGGAGAAGTCCGAGAAAAAAAGGAGTGAACGCTGAATCGAGACCGTTCATTGAAACAAGTCTAGAAGCTAGAATAACCATATGATTGTAAGATTATCAACAATGGATATTGGAGAGTGATAGAATTCCGAGGCACAATGAAGATCATTCATCCTTTGATGATCGATGGTGGAGAATGGAACTGAATAAATTTTGATACACATGATCAAGGAAAATTATAATAGTCTGAGGAAGATTTAAGCCTCGACAGAAGGAGTGCTTGGTTACAGTGTGTGGGTTTTATGGAGACTAGCACTTGTTTGGAAGCGCTGTAGACTGGTGCGAAACTAGAGCAATTCACAGGGAGATTTTGGATCCTTGGACACCCCATTGTGGGTTTAATGTGCAACAAATTTTTTTAAGGGTTGTAGAATTGTGGGTATCGACCGAGAGGTCATCAATTTTTTCAAGATCAAAAGATTTGCAAATGAAAATAAAATGTATGTAGTTGTATGCTTTACACATTTGTTGGAATTAGAATAGAGGTCAAATTTGATGATGAGTCAAATTCTAGAGACTTTGAATTGTTTCCACCCAAACCCACAATAGTTGGATAGATGTTGGAAGTTGTGGTAGACAACATTCTTGAGAAGCTTGTGGAGAAGAGAAATAAAGCTATCACCAAAAGCATAGAGTGTGGGATGATGGGTAGAAGGTCCATGAAGGACCTATTTCTATGATGTAGCCAACTTTCAATATTCCATAGATTGGATCGACACACCATTGGAAAATCATTGACAACATTACACACTCACGTTGTCAAAACTAGGTTTGTCTCAATAATGAATACGATCAAATAAAATTATTGATATGTATTTTAGGGGGCATACATGAGAGGATTCCCACCATGCATATTAGTCTTCCCATAAGAGGGGGCATGCATATTTTTGTGAAAATTTTCACTAGGAAAACCATTACCTTGGAAATGGAGAGTTGGATACCATTGATAAAGTGAAGGAAAAGATCAAGGATAATTAGAGGATCACTCTTGAACAACTAAGGCTGATCTTTGCTAACGTCATTTAAAATATAATTTTATTTCTTAAATATAAAATACAAAAGGATTTGACCTTACACCTTATGCTTTGTTTCTGTGGAGGCTCTAAGAACAAAGGGACAACCTCCTCCTCTACAAATCCAAATTTTTCTCTAGTTTGAGTGGTTGGAAAAGGTAAATTAACTTGGTTTAAAGATAATTATTAATATAGAAAAATCCCTTGAGTATCATTAAGTCTACTACTAGGCCAATCCCAAATAATTCGTTCATGTTATTTACGAAGGGCCCTTATTTTTTGTTCATGTTCTAGTATTCTCCTCAAAAGTTGGATTCCACCATCATAATAAAAAAAATAATGGATAAAACTAGATGCAAGTTCGAGGTGAATTACATCGAAGATAAAAATCTTAAACATGCCCACCAATATTTTTTCTGAGTTTATGAATTCATGCTAACAATAACACATTAAACATCCATACCAACATAAAACATATCTACTTATACAAAATATATCACTATTTTGTATTAGGAATAATGCAAATTTTAGTGATTTGAAAACCAGACAAGCCCCCAAAAAATTCTTGAGACATTGAAAACTAAAAATTCTTTCCAAATTGTAAAATCAAACCCCAAGATTCTCTAACTAGTTTAGCATAATCTTCATATTTGATTACTATGCAACATTAATCAACACCACGACAATTTCTACATGACAATGCCAAACTATTGGGTTTCCCCTTAGCCAATGGTTGAACCACTCCACCACCACTGATTCTTTCAACATGACTATTATACCTTAGATGATGTTTCTCCTTTCCTATTTTACTAACTTTGTTATTGTATATTGGAGGAAATCCCTTGCAAAAGACTTTAATTTTAGGGGAGTCCAAGGACAATGCCATGTTACTCACAACTTCTTGATTGCTCTTGCTTTGATTATTTATGTAGTAATTTAAGGTAGACATGGGTCATCCAAGGTAGTGGTTGAATGTATGTCACATGCATAACACTACCCACACACACATATATAAACCAAGCCTACCCCATATTCTACTTAAGTCTTATAAACAATTTAGTGAACATAGGTATATCAAATGCTAAAAATCTATGGTCTCATGTATGCATGAGTTTCATGTTCAAATACCATAAATCCATTTTCAAATCTCATAGAGAATGCATTTATACATAGATTTATTAAGAAAATAAAATCTCACCTCCCCCTATATTAAAGTGAGTTCATGCCATATTAACACTAGAATTGAATTTGTAGCTCCCATGTTAATGTGGGGTTGAGCACGCCCCTTAATTAATCCATAAACATTTTGGCCACCAACACAAACACATTTAAATTCAATAAAACATTTGTATAAAGGATCACTCTATATTTTTCAATGAGGACTTATTTGCTTCTCATGCCAGGGTTGATGTTCCCTGTAAAGAGGATGTTTTATTCTTGAAAGAATTTGTATAAAATATCTCTCCATATTTCTCAACAATGACTCATTCACTACTCATGGGTTGGTGTGTGTCACAAGGGGGTGTTTTATTTTCATGGGTTGATGTGCCCCACAAGGGGTATCTTTATTATGGATGGGGCTAGGTGGAAATCTTAGATAAATTTGGTGGAATAAATGCTATAATCATGACTACATAACCAAAGGGACATTTTTATAACTTGTAATATGTTTTCCCATCAAATAGTTATTATGTAATGTTTCCATTACCATGCAAAAATGAAAACCTATGATGCCAATGAAAAAGAATGCTTGCAACATGATAAAAATGCTCATGCAACTACCAACATTTTTAAATTGGTGAATGAAAACAATTTTAAACATACAAAACAATTAAACTCAACATTTAATGGGAAATAAACACAATTAATAAGAACACTTATCTTATAATCAATCACACAACTGGTTGTAGACGATGGATGTTACACCCAACCATAGCCTGTGCTTCTCTATCTCTCTTGGTAGAAGGTCACCCCCAATATGGGGCTACGAGTCCACAGGAAAGGATGGCTCCTATGGCTCACTACTATCCACTCAACAAACCAATACCTAGTAAAATTTACAACAAGCTAACTCCCACAACAATTCCAATCCAATAGATTTCTTTTCCCTAAACTTGCATAGCCCAAGGAATGGGATCCCCTTATCTTCCACACACTCTCTTAGGCTATTGTACTTTCTACTAGAGCTCCAACACAGATTGGACAAGAAATCTATCAACTGGGGACTTCAAGAATTTCAGCTGTACAATATTTATCACAACAAAATATCACATACTCATTTGGTTAATTTTTGTATAGATATTAACCATCATGCATAAAAACATGCTTCTCCATGCATATTCCAACTCCAACAATCTTTCTTTAACTTCAGTGTGACCACCTCCATTTTTTCCTAGTACAAAAACTATTTTTTCCTCTCCTCTACCAAGTTGTAAAAATTATCCTCTCTCTCTATTTGAATTCCTTTTCTTCTTCCATGCATAATTTGACTCTCACATTTCCCCAAAAATATTGTACCCAACCCATGCTCTAATAACTAGGTGCAATGACCTTTTCACTCACCTCTTACATGCATGCACTATACCTCATTCCTCAATAACTAGGTGAGATGACTTTTCCCACCAACCTTTTGTAAGTTTTAATCCTGCGAAGTAAAGAAATGCATATAGATTCTTAAGCAAGACAAAAATTAATCAATGGCTCATACACAGAGTACACAGAGATTTTATATTGGAAACCCTCAACTGGGAAAACCTTTCTTATATTCATTATTTCAAATTTCACCATTCACCATACAATATATACAATGGTTTTAGGTATTCTGTAGATACCAAAACCCTAATCCCTTAATCCAGGATTAATTTACAAATCCGCTAAAAATA
>ML804051.1:19660-31066 GCA_009831015.1 Picea engelmannii
GTTGTGTACCAGTAGCCTGTGTGCTAGTAGATGGTGTACCAGTAGGCTCTGTACCAAGATCCACAACGATCCATTGTTCTTTGCCTACAAGAAGGTCCTCCATCTTGAGCTTCCATAGCTCAAAGTTTTTACCGTTGAACTTCTCTATATCGATTCTAGATGAGTTTTCCATTCCTCTTTCTTTACTTGAATCTCCACTGCAAAAGCTCCCACTAAACCTAGGTTTATCACAGACCAAAGATAAACTTGATCTATCAAGACTGAGCCAAACCCTCAACAACAAAGGCGTCCCTTTGAAGCCAATAACGATCTCTGATACCACATGTAAGTTTTAAGCCTGCGAAGTAAGGCAATGCATATAGATTCTTAAGCAAGATAGAAATTAATCAATGGCTCATACACAGAGTACACAAAGATTTTATACCGGAAACCCTCAACCGAGAAAACCTTTCTTATATTCATTATTTCGAATTTCACCATTCACCATACAATATATACAATGTTTTTAGGTATTCCATAGATACCAAAACCCTAATCCCTTAATTCGAGATTAATTTACAAATCCGCTAAAAATAGCAAAAAACCGCCCCAAATTTTTTTTTGGGGCACTGCCCCGAACCCTGTTGGCCCCAAGCTACCACCCGTTGCCGAATGCTGTGCGTAACCAAGGGGGGGCATACCTACCCCCCCCTGGGACCCCACTAGGAAAGTGCCCCGCGCACATGAAAAAGCTCTAGTAGTAGGGATCGTCAGACACAGTTGTCGTATCTGGCGCACCCACACACACACACCCATGCAAAGAATATAACACATACCCAACACCTTTTACATGCATTCACTGATTGGTTTTGATAAGTCAAATGAGGTAAATATTAATAATAAAAATATTCAAAAAAGTGGCTTAGGTTTATTACGCATGTGGAATTTCCCCTTGAACCCCCCTTTAGCCCCCTCTCTTATTGAAACTTATCCCCCATGACTCCATCCTTAACCATCTGTATTCGGTGATGTCTTTTATTTTATTATTTTTGATATATAATGTTTATATATTACATCACTTGGGCCACGACCATACATCATATTTACAAATATACATAGATAACCGGGGATTAAAAATTGGGGTGTTACATATCGCTTTCTAGTGTTGATTAGAAACAATTCAACTAAAACCTGTTGTGGCCACAACCACTCCCCTTTCATTTTTCTTTTATAAGAAAAAGGAAAGCTGCCCGCCACCCCCCCACCCCTCCCACTGAATTTGAACTCTAATTCCTAACCCACTACTACTATGATCATATTGAATATTCTTTATCCACCTTGAGGGGGTAGGGGGTTTTTGATATTTATTGGTTGTTTATATATGAGGATGTTTCTCACGACCATATTCTCTTTGATCTTGTACTTTTAGATTTTCTTCATTATACCTTTTGATTTATGATGCTTCTTTGATTCTTGTGTGATGATATTGATAGGTCTTCTTTTGAGCCTTTTTCATTAAGTGGTTTTGATGGATTTGAAGGTGTTTGTTGATCCTATCTAATTGCAGGTTTTGATGCTCTATTTTATCACTTGAAGATAAATTGTTCGTAAGGATACACTACTTCCTTGTGCATCAATTTGCACTATCATCTCACTACATCATGCATAAGTGAATGGTTGACTTGAATAAATAACATGTTGTTAGTTTGCGTCTTGTACATGCTATCCTCTTATTCATGCTTAATATATCACATGATAATCATACTCATCAGTCTAATATCTATAACTTGAACCGCATGATCTTCTATTTTTTTTAGGAGTTTGAGATGAAACTTACATGCATCTTTCATGACATTTATTTACAACAATTGATTCTTCATAATAAGCCAAGATCTTAGATGATTTCTTCCAAGGAATTCCTCCTTTTCATTTCCTCATTTTCAGACTAACCTAGTTATTTTTCATAGACTTGTTACTGGTAAGGGGAAATAATGTAACATTTATAACGTACTAACTGATATTTTCTTTCTTTCCTAACCAAGATTATTCTTTTTGTGGTTGCAGCGACCTGGTTACAGAGTCATGTTATTTATCATATACTTATGCTATTTCAAGTCCTCTGAGATCCATGCCAAAATATAAGATCATGTTGCATTTGGTCACAGAACATAGAGGGAACTCAAGAGCAAGGCCTCCCGTTGACTAAATGAGATGAAACATTCAAGTGTGCCTCGGGAAACCTCATGTTTCTTTACATAACCACTTCATCTCTGAAATTCATATGGGAATCCCTTCTTAATCTTCTTCTTTTGACCAAAATTCTCTCTTATATCATATTTATCGTCTTTGAAGACAACATTCGAAATTAAGACTTGTCTTTCTAGAACCCCAACCAAATTTGTTTTTATCACCATTCACATTATTTTCTGTTTATTTCATTTCTATTCCAAGGCCCAAATTTTGTTGTATTTTATTATTTTGTCGGAACCCTGATCCATGGTTGGAACCTTGACCTGCATCTAGAACCTTCATCCTTATCGAGAACCTTGACCATTGGGATTACCTTATTGGGATCTTCTCCATCTAGAGATGTTTTACCATTTTCTCACAGTTGTCCTTGATATCTAAATCCCACAAGGCTATCAGATCCAATTGCTTAGACTCTCCTCATTGGATTGTCGATCTACTTTTCTCATCCTAGTTCATGAAACCCGAAACCTGATGAGCCAATCAAATTTATCTTAGCACACAAGCTCCATTATAATGTTTAGTTCAGGTTATCTTTTCCGCGAAGCCTATCAGATTACCTATCGCACAACCCTATTCCGTGAGTCAATCAGATGATATCCATTGGGTCTTTGGGTTGTTAGATTACTTCAATTGCATGGTTTCTTATTATTTTTGACCATCATATTCCAAAGTGGATCGAACTTCATCCATTAGGTTTACCCTTTGTGATTTCTCCTTGATCATATTGACATATCCCGTGTACCAGGATAACATCAAGCTCCCTTTCATCCTAGGGGTCACCCTTTGTGGCATTGACGTGGCCTTAACGTGACATGTGACATGTCACCCCTTTAACCACTT
Source organism: Picea engelmannii (assembly GCA_009831015.1). Taxonomy (NCBI): domain Eukaryota; kingdom Viridiplantae; phylum Streptophyta; class Pinopsida; order Pinales; family Pinaceae; genus Picea; species Picea engelmannii. Next base: position 22,730 of record ML804051.1, read on the forward strand.
CCTCCTCACCATCTGTCTTATCCAGATTCACGCAGTCTCGATCTCGATATGACGTGTCTACCTTACACAACATATGGATATTTGGAGTTTTCATGATATGATTTGTTTCCTATTTTTCTCTCTAGGTGCAAAATCCTGATTGGTGATAGAATCTTGACCCGTGTGGAACCAAGGTTTAATTTTCCCTAACCTTATCCATAATTTATTTTGTGTATATGATTTTGTATAGTTTTATTTGATTTATTTTTATTTTTATTTGTTTTATTTTATTCCTATTTTATTTATTTATTTATTCTATTTTACCCATGATTTTCCAAATCTAAACATGGTTTTCAATTTTCCATTTATTATAGAAATTACATGGGGAAATTACTTTTTACTATGAGGATTCACTTTACCCATCTTACATTTTTCTAGAAATCTAAAGTTGATTTTTCAATTTTGGATTTAGTTTGAATTTTATGTTTATTTATTTATCGGACATGATTGCACCTATGGGTTGTTTTATTTTATTTTATTTATTTTTATTCTATTTTTACTCTGGTTTCCAGGCCAAAATATCTACGTGGGCTCAAGGTTCCATGCCTACCCTAACTCTACACACAAAATACTAAGGCTTCGAAAAACATTATAAACTACTTCAACTAAATTCCCCCAATGCACATGGGATAATCATTTATGGCTTATGAGATCAATGGATTAGATTAATCCCATGATAAAATTAATTGTTGTTGAGCTTCAACTTTAGTAGGCCATAACATATGTTTCAGGATGAAAAATAAATCAAGAGAGGGCTTGTTGGAAAGTTATCGAAGAGGAGAACATGTTGGAACAAGAATATGAGTTGGATTAGTAACACAAATTCCCAAAAAATTCAGGGAAAATGGAGGCACGAATTTGATAAGAGATGGACTATACATTGTTTAACAAGTTGTATCTCGAGTTCAGGGTGGTCAAATCATGTGCGATATGGCCTGTTAGAAAGCTATAATAGTGAGGAATATGTTAGTCGAATCCTTTTCACTAGGTTGGTTGTAGACACGCCTAGAAAATTTGAAGAACATAAGTGGATGCAATTGAGGAGAATCAAGGATATTTTCAATGAATATAACTCATAGACTTCCTACAATGAGAATCTGGTGACTTTAAGAGTACTCTTAAATTTTGTCCATAATGTTCATATATTTATTAATGAAGATGTAGGGGAAATTTGAATTATATGATTATACAAAATAAATAATTTGAAGAGATGTAACTGTTAGCAGCTAAAGAATGTGAAAGGTCTTCATTGTTTTATGAAAGGAAGATCATTGAATGAAAGAGGGACTTTTTCCCATTGTATCTTTAGATGGTATTATTATCTCTTATTCAATAAAGAGATGAAGGAATTTTGGAATCATAAATGTTTTCAACTTTATATGGGACTATTGTACATGTGTTGTTATTTCACGAGTTTTTTGAATGATTTTCTATATGAACTATTTTTGTACAGGTTGTTTAATATGCTTAAACATTTATGGTTTCTAATGGACACAATGGTAATGCTATAGGTTCAATCTAAAACTATTTGTGATTCGACTTGTAGCTTTGTTGTTTTGATATATTATTGATTGACATGAATTATTTCTATAGTCTGTAATACCATTTTATGCTGTGTCTATCTGTTAGAATTCCTCCCATAGGATAGGTTAGAAATGGTTAGATTAGATATCTTGCACTTGTTTTAATTAGATTAGATTTAGAATTAATTAGAATTTTTTGGGGGGCAATTGATTATCTTTCCCTTTTTCTTCTTTTAATTTGTAGTGGAAAATAGGCCCACATATTGGTCGAAATTTTCCATCCCAAATGAGAGTGAGTTTAAATGAGACTCGCCATTGAGAATTTTCCCTTACCTGCTTGACATGCCATTTGGAACTGTCAACATAAATGGCGCTAGAAGAAGGACTAGATGACAAGTTGAGCCTGTGCAATATTTTTTGTTAATTTTTATTTATTTGTTAATGGATCCTTCCCAAATCTGTTTATGGAGATGTATTTTTGGTTCTGTATGTCACAACACTCTTAGAAAGATAATCAATCTCTTGTTGAAAATTAAATTTGATGGCGAGGGAGAGACATCTACAAATGAACATATCATTAAGTTCTATTTAAATTCTTTTTTTTTTTTCATAATATTACTCATGAAGGTGTCATATGCAGGTTGTTCACTCTTACTTTTTAAGTCCAAGTTAAAAGATGGTGTGATACTTTGCCAACCGCCTCTATTCACATATGGGAACAATTTATACGTGAATTTTTGCATGCTTTTAAAAATTATGATGATGATGAATTGTGTGAAGAAATAATAAAACTTAAGAAGAAAAAAGATGGATCTTTAGAATACTTTCTTTAAGGTTTATGCGTCTTCTCTATAGATTTCATTTGGATGATCTTCCCTCTATTAGGGAATGGATTGTACATTTAAATTCTCTTCTTAATGAGAAAGATCAACTAGTGAGTGAATAATCTGAATCATGTATTCATGCTAGTTTACATGTTGATTTGGATTTAAATGAAAATTTTGAAGATACTAACGATTTGGTTGAACAACGTACATTTGGAACTTTCTTCACTTTGGAGGATATATATTAGAGAGGACATGATTTTTTGGAAGAAACATATGTATCATCCCACCATTCGATTCCCCCCATTTTTCTCAGTGATGACAAAGATCCCTCTTGTGTCGTAAATTTGAGTTCATTTTTTTATGCAACTTATACAAAGGAAGGATTTTCATATGATAATGAGACACTTTGGGTCACACTGATGGTTATGTCAGGTTTCATTGTCCTATTCTATCTTTTCCATCATAGGACGTGGAGGAGGAAACTATGGAGAATTGTTGAGTCTCAGAATTGATATGTTTTCAATGACCATTTAGTCCACTTTTCACTTGACTTATCCTTTATCTTCACCCATTTGTCACTTGTGTTTCCATATTTGTCCGTTTTATAATCCTTCACCACATCTGAGCTTCATAAGACAATTAATCATTAAATTCTTGATTCTTCCCCATGTTTTGATGTTTATTTAGAATAGACTTTGTGGTTTCCTAACTTGCAAAAGTTCAGCAATTTACTACCGGAATTGCAATCTATTTGACTACTAGAATAGACATCTTTAGAATCTTGTAGCACTACTAGAATTCCTATAGCGTCATGTTTTTATAAGCAGTTTTTCCACAACATTTATGGACAGATGAAGACAAATTGGGAAAATCAAAGACATGGGTTTTGTGCAGAACGCCCCAAATTGAGTAAAATGAGGGAAGATTTCAAAAACAAGAAATGGTTTGGGAGACATGCAGGGAGGATATTTAAGATGGATTTTCCAAGAAATCCCGTAGCAGCCCTAATTCCTATAGTGCCTCATTATTCAGGTGGTTATGCCTCTTGTGGACGAATTTGGGAATATGGTTTTGTCAAAGATCATTTTGTTGTGACTCTATGTTATCCAAACATATACAACATCCATCAATTAACCTCCATTGCCTTAATCAAGTTTGTGTTGGTTGTAGATCCATGCATTTGGGATCTAGTCTCATTTTGTTGAAACTACTTTCTTTCTTTGAGATGTAAGCTCTATGTATAAATGTAAGGAGGATCAATGCATTGGGAGGAGAATTATGGAATAAATAACTTGTTTCATATCAAGAGATCTCCATTGTAGTCTTCCTTGGTAGTGTATTCCAAGGGAGACATGGCCACTCCCTCTGATATATGTTGTCCAATAGTTTCTTTTTGTTATGTGAGTTTATTCAATTTCTATAGTTTTATTTTTGTTGTGTGGGTCAAACTAATGCTTGTTGGAACAATAATTTCGTGCTTTCTTACCTGTCAATTTGAATGGTGATTTATGAACAAGGAAATCTTTAGAGATGTAGTTTGCTGCAATTAATGGTCACTGTTATGGGAAAAATGCTCACATGGATCTCTCTAAATAGAATAGTAAGATCTCCCTAGGAACAACCTAGTTATCCTAGAAAAGAGGGGTATACTTCTTATGGATTTTCTAGATATAGAATCAAATATGTGGATTCATAATGACGAATATTTTCATACCTTTCTGGAGGTGGTCCTTCATATCTCCTGGTTGTTGCAATCCTAGAGTTCCAACTCCAACCTTCACAACCTGCTTCCTGTATACAAAAGACATACACAATCCTCTCTACCTCTATATTTAGGATTAGAATCCTAGATCTAATTAGATTTCAACTAGATCTACAATAATATGAATCAAATCTAAACATTTTCTATTCAATTGCAAACATTCACATGGGAAAACCAAATGATCTATTAATTATAACCAAGACACTAAATCAATTTGACATACCTTAGATGTAGATGCATTTATTTTTGGCTCCTTAATCCTTGCCTCTCCTTACAACTCCTTGGTCATGCTAGGCTCCAATGACTTATGTATGAATACCTTTGCAGTTTGGAAGCATAACCTTGCTATTGAATTCTTCCTCCCTTGTCCAAGGCTTGCCTTTGTTATATATCTCTTGGAGGAGGCTTATAGATCTTCTAGAGGCAACTAGAAACTCGAATTCTATGATTTTCTAGGCTATTACCACTAATATCCAACTCATATCTCGCCCCTCACCTCATAACTCCCCTTTTCTAGAATTTTGACAGTTCCTCACTTGTTGAGCCACTGTTCTCTAGTGAGACCTCACTTGTTGCATGCTAGCTGTCACACGAGGCCCTCCAAAAATGCTTTGGAAATGGTCAAACCTCAGGAAAAAGTTGCATTAAGGATTCTATCTACTATTACTTCCTCTTTGACCTGTATGGTGGAGATTAAGGTTATAACAGATTCCCCCTAATGTGTGAGGTCAAGAAAGGAGTGGATGGCCGAAACACATTACAATAATGTCTATATAAGGAAGTGCAAGGAGATAGAAAAGGAGGTTTGGTATACTAAAGAAGAACTACAGTCAAACACCAAGGGTGAGTATATATAGACCAATCTCCTAGGTAGACATACTCAAAAATCAAAATGAGCACGGTTGCCAAACAATACATTGAGAATCCAAAATGAAATGCTAGACCATGGCCATGAAAGAATACACAGTGGATCCATGTCATCAATAAGACCATATCCATGAGACAATACAATGTGGATCTACGTCATGAATCAATCATAGCCACCAACATATACAATGTGGATCTATGTCAGGAACACAATCATAGCCACCAAAAGATACAATGTGGATCTATGACACATCATATAGATGTCATGAAGACAATGAGAACTGAGGAGAGTGCCCCTGAATTCTTTATATACAAGTGAGATATTCCATCAAAAATTGGGAGGAGATGCTATGAATGAAGGATGTGGCCCCAAACCCAAGGTATTCATCCCAAACCCCGATGGTATGAATCTATGTCATGCGAATATATGAACTAATGTCGAGCATGGTAGAAACTGTATGATTACTGGTCATTGAGGTATACCATTAACAGACACGAGGGGACCCACTAATGATGAATATGGAACCCAAAGTACCTAGTACAATCTAGCAAGTGTGAATAGAGGATCTGATGTCAAACACTCATAGAATCGATCAATCATGAGTCAATGAAGGAAATCCACTGTCGATCATGAGGAGGCGTGCCACTGATGGCTGCAAGCTCCAAGGTACTAGATGGTTTCTAGATCCATAGTCTAGATAATATGCTGAAGTAAATATGAAGAGATAAGTTGAAGGAGGGTCATGATGTATCCCCCATCAATCGACATGAAACATACATTGAGAGATGATGTGAAGAGAGAGTATCACAAAGTACAACTGACACAAGGATGGCCGACTCAGAATGTCAACAAAAAAGTAGATGGACGACTCAGGCTTAAAATTTCCTTGAACATATAACATGACACTATGGTGACTTGGCAACAAGACACAAGAGCTGGACTAATATAGTGCAACAATGCAAGAGGCATTGAATCACTCTCCACGATGACTGGAAGAGTAACAGACCAGAGGAGTATCTTTGACTCATATTACTAGGACAACTACCAGGAAAGATAAAACCCAACTGTATGATGAGGACTCAAACAGGTTCCGTGTTCAAGGGTGACTCGACTGACACTGCCATTTTGCAAATAGACCAATGGTGAAAAACTCCCACTCTTTTTATTTTTATTTTTTTTGTATTTTTCGTCTCCTTCATGGTTTAACGAGCACAAAAGAATGACACAAGTATGCTTAGTCTCCTTCATGGTTTAACATGCATGAAAGAACGACACAAGTATGCTTGGTCTCCTTCATGGTTTAATGAGTACAAAATAATGATAGAAGTATGCTTGGTCTCCTTCATGGTTTAATGAGCATGAAAGAGTTACCCAAGTGAGATTGATATTATTTTTCGTAAATTTAGTCCCCCAAGCTCGAAAAAGTATAAAAAAATACAAGGGAGAACTCTTCAAGCCCAGGTTAAATATAGTATTCCTTTTTCATAAGTAGTCTATCCACTCCGAAAAAGGGTTAAACTTACATTGAATATATTTCATCTAAAAATCATTTAACGAGTGTGAAAGAAAACAAGTTCACTCGACAAGCCTTTCATGTTTTTAGAGAGTCTGAAAAGAGATTAAAGGAGTCTTGTGAGTGCCTTTTTGGTGTCCTTTTACGAGTCTGAAAAAGAGATAAAAGTATACTTGGAGGGAGAGAACAAGTGGCTTAACAACATGCTCCTATGTTTCACATGCATGGAAGCAACCTAAGCAATGAGAAATGCAAAAGATACTAGCAAGTGAGATACACTCTTAGCAGTTGTTCTCTCCTTTGGTTGGTAGATGAAAAGCGGAGGCCAAATAAGGCAAGAGGCATATGATCAAGGCTACTGCATAATGGTAAGAAGGATATGGGAAAAAAACAAAACAATGGTGGGCGACATGAAACAAGCAACAAATGCATAGGAGACCATTAACAAACATAAACGTTTTCGGGAACCCCCACGGGATATGGCCAAAATAAAAGTGAAGAGAGGAGAACAAGGCATAATGGATGGTTAATGATGCAAAACATAAAATGTAGGGAAAAACCTATCCCTATATGCTAAGTGAGAAACATATACCTCAAGTTCAGTGGAAATGATCATCTTCATAAAAAAATCCTTGGAATCCTATTAAAACACATGACAACTAGTTTCCCAAGGGTAATTAGTGAAAATGACATAATAATAAAATGAGCTCTTAATAAAGTGAAAAAACCCATTTTTGGTATCTCTTAGTAAAAAATGAATATTTTATTCCCCAAAAAGTTATAAAAAGGAGAACTTACCTTGGAGAAGTTTCATTCTTCACTATGCAAGGAGAGAGTGTGGAGAGATTGAGGAGAATCCCTCATCCAGGAGGAGGTTTGTGGATCTCGGTGTGGAGATATTATTCAACCATTAGTTTAGCGTGATCTAGGTAAGGAACCAATTGACCCTGCACATGTCTTTTTTGATGTTTTTGGGTTTTTAGAGGAAAATATTGGTTTAGGAGGTCGTAGGGCTGGGGTTCGACGATGGTCTCCACCCTACAGGTCATAGAGGAAGCCATTAGTGGATAGAATCCTTAATGAAACTTTTTCTTGAGGTTTGACCCTTTCCGGATCATTTTTAGAGGGCCTCGCGTGACACCTAGCATGCAACAAGCGAGGCCTCACTAGAAAACAATGGCTCAACAAGCGAGGCACTATCAAACTTCTAGAAAAGGGGATTTATGAGGCGAGGGGTGAGAGATGAGTTCGATCTTAGTGGTAATAGCCTAGGAAGTCACATCATTTGAGTTTCTAGTGGCCTCTATAAGATCTAGAAGCCTCTCCTAAGCCTCTTCCAAGAGCTATATAACAAAGGAAATCCTTGGACAAGGGAGGATGATCTGAGATATTTTCATTGAGTGACTTATAAAGAATTGCATTAAATGAGAATAAATTAAAGTGCACCATTAAAGAAGGAAAATCTCAATAATGAAGAGACATAAGCATCAAATACGAACACAAAAAACTTGATAACGAAGTTCGTCCCTGGTGGACTATGTCTTTGGGTCCTGCTCTCAAATGGGTAGGCCTTTTTATTAACTCAGTAAAAGAATTTGGAAAAATACACAAGTATAACTCATTTTGAAATCAAGCTGCAGAAGTTTTGCTCAGATCAAAAAACAAACATCACCATTGAATTCATGGCATTGAATTACCCAAAAATGTTTGTCTCCACGCCTCGATCTGACTCTAGCACTCCCAGGCCCAAGAGAAGCTCTGTCTCGGTTTCCATTCCCTGCAACCTGCAATAAATGTTGAGGAAT
>ML804051.1:31124-49599 GCA_009831015.1 Picea engelmannii
GGACCTGCCAAATCTTAATTTTTTTGAATTTTCATTCATAGGTTGTCATTGGGCATTTTCCCACTGCCACATGGCAGCCTCTAGTGCTACCACGTCATGTTGACGTCATCATGACACCTGCCACCTTATTCACATGCCATGTATGCTATATGGATGCTGACATCATCCATATTGATGCTGACGTCAACAGTACAAATGCTGACTCATCCCCCCGCTGATTGAGCTAGGTTGACCAAACTTTGACCGTGAATATATTTTGATTCGTAACTCCGTTTGATGAACTGTTTGCACTTTTGGAAATATTGCGATGCGCTCTTCGTGATGATGTCATTTTCACCAATTTTTGAGAAATTTGATTTTTTTCCCTTTCTTTGTTTGCTGAAGCCATTCTGAGCTTCCTGAGTTGCTTTTGTGAGTTCTGAGCTGTTTTTAGTCTTCTCTGGATCCTTTTTGGATCATGCCTTCCCATTGAGAGATTTTTGGAACACCAAAAGCTTTCATCAATCAATAGATAAGTGAGGGAAGAGTTTCCTCACCTTGTCGTTCTCAATCCACTTTGCCTTGCTTGGATGTGTGCCCTTTAAGCCTACTCGAAGATATTCAACATCACCTGTGTGTGAAGTCCTTGTCCTTTTGTCCAGGATGATATATTCCTTTAACTCATCCAAGTACTTAGGAGAAAACTCATCAATTGAAGGTATTGAAACTTCCTCATCCCGATCCATGATCATGGGAGGCTCAGAAAGTTTGAATTTCTCTACATTTACAACTGAGTAAATCTGCATATAAGGTGGAAGATACAAACGAAAAGAATTGGTGCCACTTTTATCCAAAATAGTGAAGGGTCCATAACGAATGGGCTTGAGTTTCTTTCCTTCACCCTTCAATCTCTCCTTGCCGATGTGAAGCCATACCCGGTATCCAACCTAGAACTGATGATCAACCCTGTGTTTTTCATGTCGAGGTTTATATTGTGCTTCAATTTTCTCCAACTATTCCCTGACTTCCTGGATCCTCTAGATTAACTTGCAGGATTTGTCCTCTTTTCTTTATTCAATTGAATTGACATCTCTCCCATACATCAAGTCCAAAGAAACTTTAGGTAGGTACCCAAAACATGTCTCAAAAGGCGAACACTGAGTGGCGAAATGTAAAGCTCGGTTGTAAGCATGTTGTACATAGGGTATCTGTTCATCCCATAAATTGGGATGCTTGTTACAGTAGCCTCGAAGAAAAAGCACCACTATTTGGTTTACAACCTCTCTCTGTTCGTCGTTCTGTGGATGGAAAACAATGATCCTCTTCAATTTGGTGTTAATCATTCTCCACAATCTTGTCCAAAAATCCACAAGGAATCGAGTATCTCGATCAGAGATAATGGATGTGGGTAACCCAAAGTGAACCCAAACATACTGAAAGAAGAGATTAGCAGTCTGCTCAACAATGATCTACTTTTTACATGGAATTAAGATACACATTTTTCTGAACCTATCCACTACAACATACAAATAGTATGACCCCCTTTTGACATTGGTAAACCCCCTGCAAAATCCATGGAGATACTTTCCCATGGATGGGATGGAACAGGTAGTGGTGAGTATAGACCTTGTTTTCTATTAGTGGGCTTACAAGTAGAACACATCACACACCCATTTACATATTTAGTTACAATTACTTTCATTTGAGGCTAGCAACAAAGCCTCTGTAAATGAGCCATAATTTTTCCTACCCTAAAATTCCCAGACACAAGAGAAGTGTGATCTTCTCACATTACATGGACTCGTTCAATTGTAGGAATACATAGCTTTACAAGATGGTAGAGTAGTTTTCCCTGCAGACAATAGTTCTCTACCTGTTCACCATGGGTTAACTTCTCATATAATTCTTTAAAATCTTCATCAATGGCATATTGTTCCACATAGATATCATGAGATAAAGAAGTATTCTTAAAAATAATAGAAGCAACAATAGGAGGTCTAGAAAATATATAAACTAACTTGTTACTTGTACCCTTTTTGTACTTGATTACCAAATGAAATTGTTGTAGAAAACCCATCCATCTATAGTGTCGAGATTGTTGTAGTTTGGTTTGTGCTTGGAGATTCTGTAAGGGTTGGTGATCTGTATGTATGATTGTTTCCTTCCCTAACAAGTAGTGTTTCCATTTCTTTATGCTTTGAACTAATGCATACAACTCTTTATCATATGTAGGATAGTTAACAACAACTTGGTTAAAAGTTTCAGAGTGGTAACAAATAGGCTTACGATATTGCATCAATACTGCACCCATGGCATATCCGCTGACATCTGTCTTGATCTCAAAGGGTTGTTGAAGATTCGATAGTGAGAATACTGGTGCAGTATTGATCTTTTCCTTCAAAGTGTCGAACGATTTTTGTTGCTTTCCTTCCCACTGAAAAGTGTTCTTCACACTAGTTAAGGCATGAAAACGAGCTACTAGAAAGGAGAAGTTTGAAATGAACCTCCTCCAATACTAGACTACACCTAAGAAGCTCCGTATCTCGGTTAGACTTTTGGTCTCAGGCCAATTTACAATTACATCAATCTTGGAAGGATCAATTTTTAATTGTCCTCCTCCTACAATATGACCTAAGTATACAAGTGAAGTCTTTCCAAATTCACATTTAGACAATTTTATATACAACTTTTCCCTTTGCAAAGTATCCAATACTTTCTTTACATGCCTCACATGTTCATCCCAAGTCCCACTAAAAATAAGAATGTCGTCTAAGTATACAATCACAAAATCATCTAGAAAAGGCCCGAATACATCATTCATCACACGTATGAAAGTTTCTGGAGAATTACAAATCCCAAATGACATAACTAACCACTCAAACAATCCCTGTTTGGTTTTAAAGGCAGTCTTCCATGCATCCTGTTCTGCAACCCTGATCTGATGGTATCCATTGCGCAAATCCAACTTAGTGAAATAAAAACCATTCTTTAATTGATCAAGTAAATCATCTATACGAGGAAGAGGGTATCGATTTTTCACCGTGATTTTATTTAAGGCCCGGTAATCGACACACATTCGCCATGTGCCATCTTTCTTTGGCACCATCACGATCAGAGAACCACAAGGAGATGAGATGGTCGTGATGACCCCTTGATCCAATAAGCCATGTACCTACTTCTTGATATATGTCATCTCCACAACTGACATCCTGTACATGCCCATATTAGGAAGGGGAGAACCCTATTGAATATGTATCTCATGTTGGATTTCCCTCTTAGGAGGTAATCCAACTAGTTCCTAGAAAATATCATGATACTTAGAAACAATATCAATTAATTCTTTCTTATGAAAAGGATCACATCCTTGGAAAGCGTCGAATGTTCTAACATCTTTCTCTCTTACGACCATGAGTACATATATATTATTAGGGTTTATGAGTCTCTTCATTTGTCCTGCACTAACAAGTGTTGTGTTTACCCTCATGCTGTGAGCTCTAACAATATATTCCACTCCCCCATTAGTGAGGTGGTATTTGTTCTCATGATGAAAGAAGACTGCTTTTCTATTATAAAGATAAGGACTCCCCAACAATATGCCACATATATCAAGTGATACAACATCCAAATCCACTTCATCAATCAACTTTGAAGCAATAGAAAATCTCACCCTACATTATTTGGTGACATTAATTTTTTCTTTATGACAAACCCAACCAAGAGGATAAGGATTTGGATGTGGTTTTGTTTCAAGACCCATATTTTTGACAAGTGCTTAAGATATCAAATTTACTTGGGAACCCAGATCAAATAATGTATCTATCTTAGTGTGTTTAAGTACAACTCCTATATGAAATAATTCATTCCTCTTTCGTTCATCATCATGAAATTCATTATTGGAATTTGAACTAGCATGAAGGGAATATTTACCTTGTACTCCAACCACTGTGATATTTCCTTTGTCTCCTGAATCAGAACCAAGATCTTGTTGCACTGTAGCAATAGTTTTTGTCTTCCCCCTTCCACCGAACCGTTTCAGTCTCTTCTCTGGATGCAGTTTCCAACAATGTTCATCATTGTGACCGCTTTTCTTGCAATGAGTGCAAGATGGATTTCCTCCTTCTCTCGCCACTTTGGTGGTATTCTTGTCCTTCCTTTTAAACTTATTAAATGGCTTATGTGGTAGATTGGAAGGTTTCTTTGTGGGATCTTCTTGAACATGATTTCCCCTGTTCTCAAGGTGAGTGGCTTGCACACAAACTTTGTCAAGGCTGGTGGGGTTAAACAAGAGAAAAGTATGACGAATATAACTGTGAAGTGCGCCAATATACTTCATTAAAGTTTCATAAGAATCCAAAGGAATTTTTAATGCAAGAACTTACTTCCTAAATTCTTGTGTGAAACTTTGTACAGTTTGACCTTTAATTTGCCTTAAAGTTTTCCATTCCATCTTTGCTTAAATAACCCAATGGATGAAATTTCTTCCTTATCGCTGATTTAAATTCTAACCATGAGGAAATAAAATTACCACACTTACTTTTGTCCTGAAGTTTTCTCTCCCACCATACGAGAGTGGTGCCTTCCAACCGAAGAGAAGCCAGTTTCACTTTAACTTCCTCTTCATCAATATGTTGAACATGAAAATATACTTCAACCTATTGGATCCAATTATCTAGCTTTTCAGGATGAACATCTCCATTAAACATAGGCAAAACAAATTTTACATCAAGCTTTAATAATGGCTTCTTAAAAGAGGCTTTATGGCTAGAATGGTGAGAATGATGAGATTGTTTAGAGGAAAAAGAACTAGAACTTGATGGTGAAGATGGAAGCTCAGGAGGGTCTCCTCCAACCCCTTGATTTACAAAAGCATCATCATCAACATGTGCTTCATTTTTCTTCAATTTCTTATTCATCCTCTTCTCGTAGTCTCCATACATTTGTTCAACCATTTCTGACATGCGATAAAAGACCATATGGTAGTTTTTCTCCTATTCATCATGCTTGTTTTCTTCTGCCATTTTCTTCCTTCGAGATGCACGACCAACTTCGAGATTTAAATTATTAAGAATTCCTTCACCTTGCTTATGCTTGGCCCTAGTAAGCATTCACACTCAACAATTCAAGTCAAAGATGATTGCTCTGATACCAACACGATCCCAGATATTTTCATCGAGTGACTTATAAGAATTGCATTAAATGAGCATAAATTAAAGTGCACCATTAAAGAAGGAAAAACTCAATAATGAAGAGACACAAGCATCAAATATGAACACAAAAAACTTGATAATGGAGTTCTTCCCTGGTGGACTACGTCTCTGGGTCTTGCTCTCAAATGGGTAGGCCTTTTTATTAACTCAACAAAAGAATTTGGCAAAATACATAAGTATACCTCATTTTGAAATCAAGTTGCAATTTTTTTTCTCAGATCAAAAAACAGACAACACCACTGAATTTGTGGCGTCAAATTACCCAAAAATGACTGTCTCCACGCCTCAATCCGACTCTGGAACTCCCAGGCCCAAGATAAACTCTATCTCAGTTTCTGTGCCCTGCAACCTGTAATAAATGTTGAGGAAACTATCTTGAAATGTGTGTCGGTCCATACCCTCGTGCACCCTCTCTTCCAGCACCAGGCGGATGCAACTTTTAAATATTATTTGTGGGCTTTGTAAACAAAGAAATCTATTTCCATTGTGGTTAGCAGAGCTTGTGGTAAGGTGTTAATGTAGGGGGAGGTCCCGGGGTTGAGCTCGTGGGCCTCCCCTTTTGGGCTATCTATTGCAACTTATATATATATATATATATATATATATATAAACATTATGTTTCGCTAACTTTAACAATGGTTCTAGTAGTTTGTTGGGTGCCATATTTGGTGGGGTTCCGCCAAAAAAATCTTAATTTTTTTGAATTTTCGTTCACGAGTTTTCATTGGGCATTTTCCCACTGCCACATGGCAACCCATGACTGGGCCACATGGCAGTCAACCATTGGGCCACACCATTAACTGTACAATCAACCTACCACGTCAACATATGATCTTCCAACTCAACCTGCCACGTCAGCCGCCACATCAGTGTACGAACTTCCACGTGCTTGTACGTAGTGCCACGTGGCACAATTTTACTGGTCCACGAAATGACCCAAAAATGTCAAATATGAGTGACACGTGGCAACCTCTGGTGTGCCACATCACCATGCTGATGTCAGCATGACACATGTCACCTTCTGCACATTCCACATATGCTGTACAGATGATGACATCATCCATACTTATGCTGACATCAACACTATGAATGCTGACTCATCCCCCTGTTGACTAGGCTAGATTGACCAAACTTTGACCTCGAATATATTTTGATCCATAACTCTGTTTGACGATCCGTTTGCGTCGTTGGAAAGATTGTGATGCACTATTCATGATGATGCCATTTTCATTGAGTTTTGAGAACTCTTAATATTTTCCCTTTCTCTGTCTGCTGAAGCTATTATGAGCGTCCTGAGTTGCTTCTGTGAGTTTTGAGATGTTCTTAGTCTTCTCTGGGTCATTTTTGGATCAGAGGAAGAATTAAATAGCAAGTTTATGTTGCCAAACTGCAAAGGTATTCATCCAGAAGTCATTGGAGCCTATGATGACCAAGGAGCTATAGGGAGAGGCAAGGAATAAGTAGCCAAGAAGAAAAGCATCTACATCCAAGGTATGCCATATTGATGTAATGTCTTGGTTATAATTAATAGATCATTTGTTTTTCCCCTCTGAATGTTTGCAATTGAATAACAACTGTTTATATCTGATTCATTTTATTGTAGATCTGGTTGAAATCTAATTAGATCTAGGATTCTAATCCTAAATAGAGAGGTAGAGAGGATTTTATGTGTCTTTTGTATAGATGAAGCAAGTTGTGAAGCTTGGAGTTGGAACTCTAGGACTGCAACAACTAGAAGATATGAAGGACCACTTCCAAAAAGGTATGCAAATCTTCTCCATTCTGTAAGATCATTATGAATCCACATATTTGAGTATAGATATATGAAATCCATAAGAAGTATACCCCTCCTGTCTAGGATAACTAGGTTGATCCTAGGGAGATCTTATTGATCTATTCAATGAGATCCCTGTGAGCATTTTCCCCATAACAGATTGGCGACCATACAGGGGAAGAAATCCATTGTATTTGAATCTCTTTTCTCTACTTTGTATTTGTTTTGTGGTGTGAGTATTACATTCTTCCACTAAGGGTTTTAGGGCTCAGATATAGTAGATATGAGAGATCTAGTTCATATATGAAGATCTGAAACTTTTCCCTTCCTCTCAAAAACCAATATTTTAACAAGCCTCACATGTTGCAGTACTTCTGTACCATGATCCCCCTCGTGTGTTACTTTACTTGTGTCCCGTGAGGCCCTCTTAGTTCTATAGTTTTACATAAATCATCCCAAGAGTGTCTAGTTTGAGACATCCTCTGAATTGTTACATGTCTGTAGTAGTCATTCTGAGTATCATGGTATCCCTGCTACAAAAATAGACTTGTCACTTTGATCACTTTTTATCTTGTTATTGAGTAGATTTGTTTGAAAGGATTTGCTTTGTTTGGATAATCTTCTTTTGATGTATAAAATTTCCATAGAATTTGATCTCAGAATTCAAAAGAACTGAAGTGATCGAGGAACTTATTCCATTCGTTGCATGTTCATTTTCATATGACCTTTGTTCATCACTATATCTCCCCTTCTAGGCAAGCTTTTGGGTGTGATCCTTGTAGTGACATTAGAGCATGATGATCTATCCTTTTTCCTGATATCCTACAATCCTTTTGCTTGCTATTTTTTTTTGTTCTTGTTTGCATTAGTATCTCTTGTTGAGGTCAAGATTGTCCTATATTGAAAATTGGAAAAAAATTTAAAAAAATTCAAAAGGTCTCTTGCATGCTTAGTCTGTTTTTGAAACATTGGTGTTGTGGGTGTGATAAAATCATTCGTTGGTCTTGTATATATTGTGTCTAATTGGTTGATTGGTTTTTTTGAGGATTGTTTTTGAGTATTGAAAAAGAAAAGGAAAATTCTCTATCCCTCCCGGAACTAGCTTTCATCAAATTGAAATATTTTTCACTTGCATGCTTGCATTGCTTGGTTGGTTCAAGATTCCTCACATCATACAATGTTTCATCCATTACCTTTGAACCTAAGAAAAAACCACTAAAATGAAGTGCTTAATCTAAAATTCATTAGATGTTTCTTTGATAGCAAACCAACAACATATATGTTTAGGGCCTTGGATTAGGATTGGAGAGTAAACTCGCCAAGGCCACACAACTCAACCTAGAAGTCATTAAAGAATGTGAAATCCATTCTTACAATAGGTGTGTTGGGAAACTCCTCTAACATAGGAGTCAAGCATGAGGTCGCATCGGGGAAAGTAGGGAGATTACCCCTCTCTACTTGTTTTGGTGTTTGTGGTACAAATTTGATCGTTATGCATACTGGGGTTTTGTTGGTTAATGCATTCAAAGCTTCAGGCTTAGATACCCATACCTTATGTGTGGTCGGACTTACGACTATTCACCTGGCCATTGATTCTTAGGTGGTAGCCTTAGTGACCTTTCTTAGGGATCTGCATAGATGACTACATGTGGGACGTGCCTGTAGTACCTAGGGAAGACATACATTCATGGTCTCAGTTCCCCCAGAGGGTGCCCACCTTAATAAAGGGTACTTGCACTAGTCATGGCTATTTCGTATTGATCATCTTAACTTCTCCTCACATCTTCATTGGTCAATCTTGTGGGGACTTCATCTTCCTACTAGGCTGGTTTTTAGAAGGCCCCTAAGCCAATTGGTTTTCTTGTTGTTGCCTATATTGATTAGGGGTGTGCTCTTTGAGTATGAGTCTAGGTCGACCATAGGTTGGTTTTTTTTTTTTGATTACATAGAATTTTAACCATGGCTGAAATATCACGCCAGTTCCATTGATTACGAGGAATAGAGCCTATTACAATGGTGGAATCTCCTTTGAAGAAATGGCATATCCATGACGAAGAATTTGAAGGGTCCTATTTCTGGTTTGATGAAGCTAGTTTAGTTGAGGTAGAAGTGGTCTACTAACATCATCCAACCGACTTCAACCCACCTTTAACTAAAATAGATGCCCCTTTACTGGTCCAAGTGAGGTACATTTTTAGTGAGCCTTTTTCATCATTCAGTCATCCTCCTACCATGTCTAGACCTAGTGATTTGTCTAGTACAACTGAGCCCATAATACCATCCTCAAGTGGGATTGGGGGTAACTCATCCAAGGGAATCTCAGTCATTTCCTCATCTATCCCTTAGCTCCATTGGACCTTCACCATCCATACATTTAGTTTTTGGTTCCTCCATGTGGGGGACACCATCTGTATAATCAAATCCATCCATTAATATACCTAGCATGCACACACCCATCCCTTCTACTTCCATGCTCACTTCAAGATTATTTTCCAGTGGAGGACCGAGATTTGGTTTCAGCATGGGAAGTGGATCCCCTTCCACTTTCGCCAATCCAATGAGTGGCCCGATGATATGGATTTTATGAGAACAATGAAATGAATACAGATTATTAATAGGTGTTTAACATAAAATAACAGAGATATAGTAAAACTGGTTTTCTATTCAATAAGGAAATAAACCGAAACTATAAAATGCAGCGGAAACAAGCTTGCTGGAATGGTGGCGACTTATCTCTGAGAAGAGATGTGACGACTATGCTCATTCACAAGAAGATGATTACAATGAGGTTATGAAGGAATTTTTACAATAAAAAGGAATGCCCAAAACCCTAGACATCCAAAAACCTAACCCTAGGAGATGAAGCGCTAAAAGTCATGTGGGCCCCATTTGGGTAAGTTAGTACATCAACTTCCCGGGGTCGTAACTTTTGCATACAATATCCATTTTAGGCGTATGATAGCCCGTTGGAAAGGTATCATCGATGATATTCATTTTGGGGGCTCAATAATTCCTTCGAATATAATTGAGAAGATTGATCTCGAAAAACCTTCATTTAGGCCCTCAAAATGACCCCAGAAGTTAAAACTGCTAAAAATAGTAAATTGCCAAAATTGTCGAAAAATTGTTTTGAGCCAGTTGGAAGAGGTGGGTGGCCACCAATATCCACCTGGATCAGTCCTCCCTCCTTAGGAAGAAATGGTCTCCATTACGTTGAGTTCCCCCATCAAATGAGGAAATTTCTGCTGAATTTGGCCCCAGGTGAGCCACTTGCCTTGGTGCAGGAGCTGCCCTGCTTTGACGACTTGATAAAGATGGATCCTTTGCTGTCGAGTGCCCTTGATCTATGTGTCCACAATCTGATTGCTGGATGCCTATTGTATGCAGTCAGGGTAGAGCTCTGTTGGTGTTAGCTGCTATGCTACGTCTGAGGTGTCCAATAATGGTGGGAAATAAGGGCGAAGGAGATCCATGTTGAACACTGGGTGCAGGCCAAAGAAAGGAGGAATGTTGAGATCAAAAGAATTATACCCCATGGCCTTGGTGATGGTGTAAAACCCATAATGGAGTGGGCGAAGCTTCCGATGGTGTCCCGTAAGGAATTATTTCTACAAGTGCAACCAAACTTTATCGCCCACTTGAAACTTATGTGGCACCCGATGTTGATCATGGCACTGGTTGTACTTGTCATTGGACTTCTGTAGGATATCCTAAAACTGTTGGATGATGTGTTGGATCCACTCAATGAACCAGGTGGCTTTGTCATCTTCACTTGGAGCAGGAGATGAGTCGGTCGAGGTGACCGGATGGGGAAGTGCAACATCTATGGGACCCAATGGTTGGAATCCCAACCCCACCTGAAAGGGGCTATGGCTGGTTGAGCTATGCAGGGCTCGATTGTAGCGATGTTGGACATAGGGAAGGCTCTCATCCCATGTGCAAGGGTGATTTGAATTATACATGCAAAGGATATGCACAATCATTCGATTGACGACCTCAGTTTGGCCATCTGTTTGGGGGTGGAGGGATGTAGATTTGGTGAGCTTGGTGTCCAACAGTGACCAGAGGCTCGACCAGAATGTGTTGAGAAATTGAATGCCCCGATCTGAGACAATGGTTTGTGGGATTCCAAAATGTACCCAGACTCGTTGAAAGAAGATCTTTGTAGTGGCCTTTGTTGTGATGTTCTTCTTGTAGGCAACCGGAATTGCCATCTTAGAAAAGCGATCAACAACCACAAAACATAGTCATTTCCCCACTTGGTGGATAGGAGACCCGACATGTTGTCCATTGAGATGGATTCCTATGGCCTGTCAGGAGTAGGAAGAGGGGTGTACATGCCATGTTTCTTAGTGGTCAGTTTGGTAATAGCTCAAGCAGTGCAGGACCTGATATACTTTCTGACCTCCTGTCGAAGTTTCGGCCAGTGGAAATGTTTTTGTAGCATTGCCACTGTATTTTTGACTTCGAAGTGTCCTACCATCTGACTGTAGTGGGCTTCCCTGATCATATTAACTCGCTTGCTTGATGGAACACATATATGTCCTAGACGACACAACAACCCATCCTGCAGATGGAAATTATCGACAACTGTGTTTGCACCCAACATTTGGTAGGTGGTGGCGAAGCCCGGGTCTGTCTCATAGAGTTGGAGCCATACAAAGGTCTCATGGTTACAAGATTCTAGCACCGTGGTGAGTGTCAGGAATGGCGGTTTGCTGAGGCAATCAACGACACGATTGGTGCTTCCTATTTTATACTTTATGTTGAAGTGGAATTGCTGCAAGTATGTGGACCACTTTTGATGGCGATCATTTTGCAATTTTCCTTATGTCCGCATGAACTGCAGTGGCTTATGATCAATTTAGATGATTGTCTCCTTCCCAAGAATGTAATGTCTCCATTGGCAGTAGGCTTGCACAATGGAGTACATTTCTTTGTCATAAGTAGGGTACTTACGGACAACATATGATAGTGTCTCACTATGATAGGCCACGGGGTGGCCGTGCTGAGTGAGAACGATGCCCACCGCATAGTCTGAAGCATCTGTCTCAATCTCAAAGGGTTGTTTCAAGTCTGGTAGTGAAAGTATTGGGGTTGAGCACAAGTTCCGCTTCAAATCATCGAACGCTTATTTTTGGGACCGACCCCATGCAAATTTTGCCTTACCACCACCCCTGGTTATTTGGATAAGGGCCCATGCAATATGGGAGAATCCAAACACAAACCTGCGGTAGAAATTGGCAAGGCCCAAGAAGCTCTGAAGCTCAATGAGTGTGGTTGGGGCTTGCCAGTCACAGATGAATTGGATCTTGGTTAGATCCACATGTATGCCATGCTAATCAATTATGTAGCCCAGGTAATGGACATTGTCCATGCTGAAGGAGCATTTTTCCAAGTTGTCCTATAGCTTGTGCTGTCGTAGGGTGTGAAAAACTTGCTGAATATGCTGCAAATGTTTGGCCCAAGTTTTGTTGTAAATGAGAATGTCATCCATATACACCACTACAAAAGTATTGGTGAATGGTCGCAGGATATTGTCCATCATCCTCATGAAAGTGGCTGGAGCATTTGTCAAATCAAAGGGCATGGCCAACCATTCAAAAAGGTCTTCCTTTGACTTGAAGGTGGTTTTCCATACATCTGTATGTTCTATTGGGACCTAGTGGTAGCCAGACTTCATATCAATCTTACTGAAGTATTTGGCCCCCGTGATTTGATCAAGGAGGTCGTCTATTCAGGGAATTGAGTACCGGTTTCTGACTGTGATTTTATTCAGATCCCGATAATCAATGCAGAGTCGCAGGGTTCCATCTTTCTTCTATACCAGCACGATTGGGCTCCCACAAGGTGATGAACTGGGATGGATGTGCCCTTGTGGAGTAGTTCTTGGATTTGTCACTTGATCTCTTCATTCTCTAATAGAGAACAACGATAGACTGGCCCATTGGAAAGCGATGCGTTGGGGGTCAGATTGATGGGGTGCTTGACTTGGCAATGCAGAGGTACCCCGGTAGGTGAGGAGAAGATATATGAGTATTCTTCCACGACCTTATCTACTTGCTTCTACTGTGTGGAGAGGTCGGCCGCAGAGACCCTGGATGTGGCTGTGATATTTCGCTTATTTTGAGAGAGAATCACGAAGAAGACAAACTTTCCCTTTCTGAGAGATGACCTTCCTGCATTGTTTAACAGAGATTAAGGAAATAACACTAGGTGAGACTGCCTTGGGTATCTTGTAGAATTTCCTGTTCAAAGTAATAATAACACTATAAGGATTAGACTCATATACAACATGAAGTTTCCATAAATAAGGTTGGCAGAAAATAACATCACAAAATTCAAGAGGAGAAACATCACACAATACCTCATCTTTGAAGGGCTTGATGCCGTATGACAGTCGACACTATTGGCTGACGCGAAGATCGCTTCCTTGGCAGAGCCATCTAATGGTGTAGGGTTGTGGGTGTGGTGTTGTCGGCAAGGCCAACCCCTTGATGACCTATGCTAATATGAGGTTCTTCTGGCTACCTTAATCCACGATGAAGTGCAGCGGGGTGCCTTTTACCCACATCTGTGAATGGAAGAGGTGTTCTCCTTCTTCTGGCTTGTCTGGTTCACCAGGCTGGAGATTGGTGGTAGCAACGGTGGCATTGGGTTCCGCATCAATGATCCGTCTTCCCCTTTCTGGTTCTGTCTTAGATTCTAAACCTGCATCTGATTCAGAGGCTTTCACTTCGGCCACCAGCGACTGCTTTGAGAGGAAGTCAACAGTGTTATGCTAAGGGCTCTTATGGAAGTTGCACCACTTCCTGGTATCTTTCTTTGTCTTTTCGATGTCCTTCTTTGCTTGCGTCTTGGACTGGTTGTCCTAATACTATCCATATTTTCTCTGTTCTTTGTTCTGTGGGTTGGGGTTTCCCTTTCCTGGCTTTTGTTGTGAGGGGTTCCTAGGCCCAAATTGCCGCGTCTTTTGTTTGAGCTTCTGCTTGATTTTGATGACATATTGGTAGACTACGCCCAAGGATGAGATGTCCAAAAATTCCATTTTGGTTTGGATGTATCTATGCATAGCACCGCGATACTTGAGCACCATATGTTGCTTCGAATCTTTGATACCTATCTTGGTGCGCAAGGTATGAAAGATATTCATGAAATCGGGCACTACTTGGTCTCTTTCTTGCCGTAGTGTGGTCCATTTGGTATACAAGTCATCATAACTTCTGACAGGGTAGTATTTTTCCTTAATAACATCCTTAAAGGAATCTTAGGTGGTTGTGACTGTAAATAGTGAGGGTTCCTCTATTTCCTTTTTCTCACAGAAAGTTTTCCACCAATCTTTGACGTGGGGTACGACTTTGAGGAGCGCAAAAGTAATCTTTTCTCTATTTCAAAAGTTATGGATAGAAAAATACCCTTCTAGTATATTCAACCACTTGTCTACAACATCTGTGTCTATATATCTGACCTTCAAATATAGGAATATCGAAGTTTATTTGTACCTTTAAGGGGGTGGCGCCTCCGCTCGAAGAAGATGCATCGCCTGTTAGTATCCGTTGAAGGATTTGCGAGAAACTATCCCTCATCTCATTCCTTTGTTGCGTGAGGGATTCCTCAATCAACAATTTGAAAGGATATCCTATCTCGTCATATTTATTTTCTCCTACCATGAGAGGTCTCTTGGGTGTGCGAGATATTTTGTCCTCAAGAGAAACAAGCTCGAGACCCAACTCTTTGTACTTTGACCTCGTTGGGGACATGCATTAAGACGACAAGGAGGAAACCGCTCTGATACCACTGATCCAGATTTTATGAGAAGAACAAAATGACTGCATATTATTAACAGGTGCTTAGCACAAAATAATAGAGATACAGTAAAACTGGTTTTCTATTCAATAAGAAAATAAGCTGAAACTATAAAATGCAGCGAAAACAAGCTTGCTGGAATGGTGGCGGCTTATCTCTGAGAAGAGATGTGACGATTGCACTCATTTGCAAGAATATGATTACAATGAGGCTCTGAAGGCCTTTTTACAATAAAAAGGAATTCCAAAAAACCTAGACATCCCAAAACCTAACCCTAGGAGATGAAGCGCCAAAAGTCATGTGGGCCCCGTTTGGGTAAGTTAGTACATCAACTTCCCAGGGTCATAACTTTTGCATACAATCTCCGTTTTAGGTGTATGATAGCATGTTGGAAATATATTGTCGAGGATATTCATTTTGGGGGCTCAATCATGCCTTCAACTATCATTGAGAAGCTCGATCCCAAAAAACCTTCATTTAGGCCCTCAAAATGGCCCCATAAGTTTAAACTGCTAAAAATAGTAAATTGCCACAATTGTCAGAAAACTGTTTTGATCCAGTTGGAAGAGGTGGGTGGCCACCGATATCCACCTGGATCACCCGATGTCATCAGGGGAAAGTGTACCTTTTGGATGGAATATTCCTAGTGGTTTTGGGTTTGGCCCTAGTAAACTTGGGGGAAATGATACTTCTGGAGGGTTTCCTTTTCCATGGGTCAACACACCTTTCCCTGGGGGCACATCCCTCAGGGGAAATTGGATTATCCCTTTTTCCATACATATGGTCTTGGAGGTTTCTTCCCCAGGACTAACACTGGGAACCCTTTTCTTGGAGGGTCCATTTTCTCGCCTGGGAGTTTTTTTGGTGGTAGGAGTAGTCATGCTCCTGCCAGTTCCACCATCCCTAGGGCCACTCACTCTCCAACCATTTCTCAACCTTCCAGCAGCACCAATATTGGGGGACTGGAAGGTCCATCTATGACAACAAAGACTTCACCTCCCTCCCAGTCCCCATTCACATTGATGTCATTTCTTGCAATGATTGACTTACTAGATTTGTCACGGTTGATGAATGACCCTATTTCCCATGACCCCTTATGGACATCTATGCCATCAAAAATCCCATTAGACATTCTGAATTTTGAAGGTAATCTAGGAGACAACCCCTCCACACACATAATGACATACCATTTGTGGTGCTCGTCCAATTCTTTAATGGATGATAGTGTGAGATTGCATCTTTTCCAAAGATCCCTGAACGAAGCCACTACTAAATGGTATATTTAAATGAAAGGTAGTTATTTTATAAGCTTCAACGACTCAACAATTTCATTTTTAACCCATTACCAATTTGCTATTCAATATGAGATAAGAATAGATCTCTTGACTTCTCTGCTTCAAAACAATGCCACCCATATTTCTGATCATATACATGAGTGGCGTAAGAGGCATGGAATGATTAAGACTCAAATTACAGACAATATCCTAATGTAGTGGTTCACCAATTCCCTCTTACCACCCATTTCTTTTGATATAGCTATGGCCGGGGTGACCACTGAGGAGAAATATATTTTGCGTGCCCAACATCTAGATTTGATTTATTCTCAGTCGGGTACTTTGTATGATATCATTCCAAATGCTCGTCGCCCATCAACTGATCCTCATCAACCTCACCTAGGACCCCATGTAGATGGTGTGGTCGGTTCTATCTCCCATGCACCCATCAACAAACTAGTTGATCAATTGGGACATTTGTCTATTCAATCACAACCATCAATTGTTGGCACTAGTGCTCAAACTTCTACAGTCCCTCCTAAAACTTCTGAGGTAAATTAGGTGCAGTCCACACAACTGAATAATCCTCAACAACCTAGAAGTAAGAAAAAGAGGAAGAAGAAGAAGAATTCCACTAATGAGAAAGGGTCTACCTCTACCCAAAATTCCCAGGAGGGAGGCGTTAAGGAAAAGAAGAAGAGTCATTTTCCCTGCACCATTTGTGGGGAAGAACACCCTAATCACTAGTGCCCATGAAGGATAAGGTTCACAGATTCCTAGCACAACATAGAACTCCTGAGCAACCTGACGTCTTCACTCATTCTTTCCCCCCTCAAACTCAAAACATGGTTGTTTCAAATATTGCCCCTCCGACTAGGGGCATCATAGGTACTCCTCACCACGAGGGGTCTCCATTGAATTCTCCTATTTATATGTGCGACTACATGATCAACTTGCAAACATGATCCAAAAACTACAACATTCTCGAGCCTTCCAATGTTGCCTACGAAGCAACATATTCATCTCAACCTAGTGGTCCTCTCTAGATAGAGAAGACATTTATCGATGCACTACTTCACCCCCCGAAGGACATTCTTCAATGTATAACACATAAACCCAACACACATGCTTTTGACAACTACAATATCGTGGAATATTTATCCCATGTGTTGGATTACTGAGAGGGGGTGTGCATCAATAATAGATAAATTTAATCATTTTTCACCAAAAATGCAAGTGTTATATCAATATAGCATTATCATCCAATAGTTACAGAGTAAATAAACAATGAAAAAATGAGCAATCACACACATACACAGTACACCAGTGTTTTTACGTGGAAACCCAAAGCGGGAGAAAACCACATAATTCTTTTTCTTTATGTCTTGAAGAATTACATTCATTGGAAGCACCAACTTCCTTTGTTTTCCAGCTGCAATTGGAAGGAGGCTCCAACCCCCTATTTTTTTAGGATACTACTTGAGGGAAGCTCCAACCCCCCAATTCTGTGGCTACAACTAGAAAGAGGCTACAACCCCCTATGTTCTCCGGCTACAACCAGAAGGTGGATACAACCACCAATCCTTGTCCCACCAACTGCCCTGAAATATAAATGCCAAATGTAGACAATCTGTCACTGTCACTGAATCAACCATTTCCACTGTCAACATGTCACTGTCAACCTGTACCAATAACATGTAACAACCTGTACCAATCAACCTACACCAAACAACTTGTACCAATAACCTGAACCAACATGTACCATGCATCAACCATGCATCAAACGTGACTCGTCAATATGTACCAACATCATAAACTATACACCTCATGTATGTGCCAATTCATCAACTACTTGTCTCAACCATGTACCCAACATGTACCTTAACTATATACCAAAGACATACACCAATATAACCATAAAAAAATCATCACTCTATCCATAAACCAAATACCATAAACCCTTACATCAAACTATGTGCCACAACCTCACTGTTATGTAGCCTCAAGCTAAACCAACAACTTCAACAACACATCACAACCGAAAGATCAATACCCATATGCCAAATACCAAAAACAAAATACCAACTGTATCCCTTAACGAATCTGATATATGTAGCAATACTGAACATCCGATACCATCTCAAGAGATAAACCCTAGCTCACAAAACACACCTCAAACAAGATGTGCCATATCTCTCATAAATAGACCTCAATCATGTTGCTGCTGCGATTTTCCTCTCACACTTTTTCTACCTTGATTTTTCTACCGCACTTTTTTCTGTTGCAATTTTTCTGTTGCACTTTTTCTGCCACACTTTTTCTGCTGTAGTTTTTCTGCCGCACTTTTCCTGCTGCAATTTTTCTCTATCAATAATACATGCCCAAATAACCTTTCACAAAAATAGATATTCAATGATATTCAAGTGTGATTAAAA
>ML804051.1:58135-107482 GCA_009831015.1 Picea engelmannii
GAGTGCTAGAACCATTTGTTCTGGTGAACACATTCTTCTTCTAGTCTCAACTCCTGCATCTTTGTTTCTGATAATATGATTTGAAGGATGATTCTTATGTACTCATATGCTAGGTATCTTTGGAGGCACTTGCTGAACTTACTCTTCTACTTCTGTCGGATCCTCTTCATCTTCCCCTTATTTTTCATCTTCTGTTTCTTCTTCGTAAGTTGATTCATTGATTCATTTTCTTCTTTCTTTAATTCTTGTCTACTTATTTCATCAATTGTTACGTTGATGCTTTCCACAACTTTGTTCAATCTCAGGTTGTAACACTTGTATGATTTCCTTTTACTTGAGTAACTAACAAGTACTCCTTTGTCCACACAAGAGTCAAAATTTCCCATTCTGCCATCTTCTCTTTTGATGTAGCATTTTCTTCCAAAAACTCTGAAGTGCTTCGAATTTGCTGGTCTTTCTTTCCATAGATCGTAGGGAGTTTTGTCAGTGTTGTTTCTGAGCATTACTCTATTTTGAATGTGAACTACTGTATGCACTGCCTGTGTCCAAAAAATATCTTTCAATTTGGAATCCATTAACATTGTTCAAGCCATTTCCTGTACCGTCCTGTTCTTTCTTTCAACAACTCCATTATGTTGAGGTGTCCTAGCAACAAAGAATTGTCTTTTTATTCAATGATTGATGCAGTCGTCCATAAATTGATTTGAAGTGAAATATTCTCCATTATTAGATATCAAGCATTTGATTTTTGAATCCATTTCATTTTCAACCATTTCCTTGTATATCTTGAAGTTTTCAAAAGCTCCTGACTTATTCTTGAGAAAACAAACTACAATCATTATTGTATAATCAACTAATAACACAATATTTCTCACCTTTTAAACCCTTTGTTGTAGTTGGTCCGACTAGATCAATATGCACAATTTCCAGTGGTCTTGTCATTGAATATTCCTTTGATTTGAACCTGGTCTTTGTTTGCTTTCCTTCTTGACAATGCTTGCATAAAGTGTTGGTTTGTTTCTTGATCCGGGGCATTTCTCTGACTGCTTATCTTTTGCTGAATTTGACAAGGTTATCAAAATGTATGTGACCCATTCTTCTGTGCCATGGCCAACTTTCATCTTCCTTTCCTAGACAACACTTTTCATTTCCAATTTCACTTAACACATGTATGTTTCTTGAAGTTCTCGCATTTGTAGAAATCAATTTTCCTGGACCTTCTTTTCTTATCTCACACTTTTGTGAATCGAAGTAAATTTATGACCTTGGTCACACATTTGACTCACACTTAGAAGATTATGTTTTGTATTTTCTACTAGTAGAACATTTTCTTCCTTGGTATTCTTGTTCCCAATTCTGACTGTGCCTTTTCCAATGATTTTAGCTAAATCATCATTTCTGAAGGAGACTGATCCATCTCTTTCCTTTCTTAATGTAATAAAATTGTCTCTATCACCTGTCATGTGTTTTGAACAACCATTGTCAACATACCAACCACATTTCTTCTGCTTATCTTATAGAGAGAGTGTGCATTCTTCATTGCTATACTGATTCTACTTTCTTATCCATGTCCTTTTCTGAGGTTCTTGTCTATGATTGTTGTTATTCTGTTGTAGTTCTCTAGGAGGGACTGTCATTCTGTAATCTTTGGCCATGTGTCCAAAGTTGTTACATTTGTAACATTCCACTTCAGTGCTCAAAGATTCAAACCTATTGTAACTTCTTCTCTGTGTTTCACTAGGCCTTCTTAGATAACCCTTTTGTGTATGAATTTCAAAGTTGTTTATGTTCTTGTTGTTAGCTCTACAATTCATAGCTTTATGTCCAAATTTATTACATGCATAACATAAACCAAAAAAGATAGTTTGATACCCTGGAGTTGAGGATCTTCTGAAAGGAGGTACTCTTATTAATTCTTCTTCTTCCTGAGGCCTATCTGTCGGTTGTTGATTCTGAAATCTGAATCTTCTCGGTGGAGGAGTGTCCCTATAATCTTCCTTGTAGATATTCCTATCCTCTTTGATTGTTTCTGCATAGCTTTTTGGATATGTTTCTTGCTTTGTTGTTTTGGAGCTTGATCCCTTTTTTTTGTGATTGTATCCAAGTCTGGACTTGTCATGATGAGGTTTTTGACTGCTGATAATGTCATCCAAAACTTTTGAGATGTTCTACATATTTTTCTTTTAAAGATCTTTTCTTAATGTGACAATCACTGCTTCCAAATTTCCAATGATCTTGTGTTTTTCTTCTAGCTGTTCTTTGAGTGTTTCTTCAATTATTTTATCTTCTTCTCTTTGAACCTTCAAATTTGTGATCATTTGTTCTAGTTCTTGAGTGTCTTCTTTCTTGTCTAGTTATGCTTGTAGTTTCTTGTTTTTATTATTTTCTCTTCATTTAACTTCTATGGCACACATCAATTCTTATCGGTAGTCAACTTATGCCTCTTCATATTCTTCTTCGACTTCTTCATATTCTTCTTCGACCTCTTCATATTCTTCTTCGAAGTCTTCTTTATCATATTCTTCTATTGCCATGAATATAACTCTTTCTGTCTCACTGTCACTGACTTCATCTTTATCTGATGATGAGATATTTTCGTTGGTGCATAGGATTTTCTTGAAAGCTTTCTTTGTGGTTCTTTTTCCTTTATATGTTTGCTTTCTATTTGAGTAACCTTCATCATTTCTATTTTTCTTGTGAGGACATTTGTTAGCAAAATGACCAATACCATCATAATTAAAACAAATCAAAGGAATTACCTCTATACCCGCCATTGGTTCCCTTGTTCAACCTTTTGACAAAGTTGGCCACTTCTTCATCATCTTCTGAGACGTCACTACTACTGCTATGTTCTTTTTCTTTTTTCTATCCCTTTTGATTTGAATTTTTTGATACTTTGAAGGATTCTTCTTTTATATCTAGATTTTCCTATTCAGTTCTCATTTCATATGCTATGAAGATTCCATGTAATTCGTCCATGCTTATTGAGTTCATATCTTCTCTTTATTCTAGTGCTGATATCTTAGGGTCAAATCTCATATGAAGATATCTTAGTACCTTTTGAACAATTACAGATTCTTTGATTTCTTCTCCCAATCCCATGATTGCATTTACTGTTTCATCGACTTGTAAAAAGTAAATTGCAATATTCTCATCTTCCTTCGTCTTTAGTTGTTCGAACTGACCTCTGTAAGTTTGAATCTTTGCTGCTTTGACTTTTGAATCTCCTTCATAAATATTTTGAAGTTTGTCCCAAATATCTTTAGCGGATTTACAATGTGCAACTTTGGTGAATACCAATTCTCCAATACCATTCAAAAGTACATTAGTGGTTTTGGAGTTATTCCGATCGATCTTTATTGCTTTGTCATTTATCGACGGAACTGCGGCTGCTGTGTATCCATATAGAATTGATTTCCAAATTTCAAATCCTTGTGCCTGTATATATGTTTTCATCCTTATGCTCCAAAATGCATAGTTCTGTCCATCAAACTGTGGTATTCCATTTTTATACATGTTGTTTCTCTCCATGATCTACCTTTCAGTGGTTAAATTGATTTCTGAAGGAACCTGCTCTGATACCAATTGTTGGATTACTGAGAGGGGGGGTGAATCGGTAATAGAGAAATTTAATCCTTTTTCACAAAAAATGCAAGTGTTATATCAATGTAGCATTATCATCCAATAGTTACAGAGTAAATAAACAATTAACAAATGCGCAATCACACACATAAATAGTACACCGTAGTTTTTACGTGGAAACCCAAAGTGGGAGAAAACCACGTAATGATTTTTCTTATATGTCTTGAAGAATTACATTCATTGGAAGCACCAACTTCCTTTGTTTTCTAGCTGCAACTAGAAGAAGGCTCCAACACCCTAGTTTTTCAGGCTACTACCCGAGGGAAGCTCCAAATCCCCAATTCTCCGGCTACAACCAGAAGGAGGCTACAACCCCCTATGTTCTCTGGCTACAACCAAAAGGTGGCTACAAGCATCTGTCCTTGCCTCGTCCAACCACTCTAAAATATAAATTCCAAATGTAGACAACCTGTCACTATCACTGAATCAACCACTGTCACTATCAACCTGTACCAATAACCTGTAATAACCTGCACCAAACAAACTATACCAATAACCTGAACCAACATGTACCATGCATCAACCTTGACTCATCAAGATGTACCAACATCATCAACCATACACCTCATGTATGTTTCGAATAATCAACTATAAACCTCATGTATGTGCCAAATCATCAACTACTTATCTCAACCACGCACCCAACATGTACCTTAACTATATACCAAAGACATACACCAATATAACCACAAAAAATTCATCACTAGCTCTATCCATAAACCAAATACCATAAACCCTTACATCAAACCATGTGACATAACTTCACTGTTATGTAGCCTCAAGCTAAGGCAACAACTTCAACAACACATTACAACCGAAAGACCAATACTCATATGCCAAATACCAAAAACAAAATACCAACTGTATCCCACAACAAATCTGATATATGCAACAATAATGAACATCCAATACCATCTCAAGAGATAAACCCTAGCTCACAAAACATACCTCAAACAATATGTGCCATATCTCTCATAAATAGACCCCAATCATGTTGCTGCCACGATTTTTCTGCCGCACATTTTCTACCATGATTTTTCTGCCACACTTTTTTTGCCGCGATTTTTCTACCGCACTTTTTTTTGCCGTGATTTTTCTACCGCACTTTTTCTGTCGCACTTTTTTCCGCTGCAATTTTTCTCTATCAATAATACCTGCCCAAATAACCTTTCACAAAAATAGATATTTAATGATATTCAAGTGTGATTAAAATGAGAGAGCCTTGCCTCTTATTTATACTTTCATGTAACATCCCACTTTCCTTATTTTAGGGAGTCCTCCATTAACTTTATTATTTAAACAATTTATTTTGCAAACATTTTGACTTTTTGGGGCTTCTAGATGACTCATGAGGGTCCTCCAACTTCACATGGCCATAACTCTCTAACCTTGAGGAGTTATGTGATGTTCCACATACCACTGAAAATGGAATGACAAACACTATCCACATAGTATAGTTTCACTGACAATTTCATTGACCTTCATCTCATTATTCCACAATTAATCATGAGTTCTCTAACCATACTTCTAGGATAACTCAATTCACAAAGCATCTTCCCGTGATGGATTTCACCATAAGGGGACCACTTTGTAGTTCGTCCATTTGTACTTTTTATCAACCATGACAAGACAATAATGAGTCATCTTTATATCAAACAAACTTGGGTCCATTACCCAAACCTTTGTGTTACCAGAATTTTCTACCGAACATTCCTCAAGGGTTGACATCAATGACAACCAACCTTAATAAACACCATGCACCTTGTGCCATGTTGGCGCTTGGAGTTATCCAAATATTCCCCATGTAGCGGAAAACCTTTCTATCGGCCATAGGTGGGGTTGATCCGTAGGAGTCGAGCTTAATTACCTTTGAAACTACCCAATTTAACCATCGACTCTCCCATCAGGTTGATTTTCAAATGATAGTGTGGACGTTAGGGAGAAACATCTACCAGGCAGTGGTGGATGAAGGATCCTTGACTTGCATCATGTCAATTTCTTATTGGAAATCCAGTGGCTCTCCCAAGATTTTTATGTCTGCTACACTTTTAAAATCCTTCAATGGACATATGTTCCAACCATATGGAATTATCATCGCCTTGCTTGTTGATTTAGGTGGAAATAATGTCTCTTTTGTCATAGAGGTTGTCAAACCACCACTTGAGTACAATTTGCTATGGGAAAAATGCTCACATGGATCTCACTAAATAGATAAGTAATATCTCCCTAGGATAATCCTAGTTATCCTAGATAGGAGGGGTAGACTTCTTATGGATTTCCTAGACCTAGACTCAAATATGTGGATTCATAATGATCCTATAGAATGTAGAAGATTTTCATACCTTTATGGAGGTGGTCCTTTGTATCTCCTGGTTGTTGCAGTCCTAGAGTTCTAGCTCAAGATTCACAAACTTCTTCCTGTATAAAAAATACACACACAATCCTCTCTACCTCTCTATTTAGGATTCGAATCCTAGATCTAATTAGATTTCAACTAGATCTACAATAATATGAATCATATCTAAATATTTTGTATTCAATTGCAAACATTCATAGGGGAAAACCAAATGATCTATTAATTATAACCAAGACACTACATCGATATGAAATACCTTGGATGTCGATGCATTTATTCTTGGATGCTTACTTCTTGCCTCTCCTTACAACTCCTTGGTCATGATAGGATCCAATGACTTCTGGCTGAATACCTTTGCAGTTTGGAAACATAACCTTGCTATTGAATTCTTCCTCCCTTGTCCAAGGCTTTCCTTTGTTATATAACTCTTGGAGGAGGCTTAGGGGGGCGTCTAGATATTCTAGAGGCCACTATAAAATCGAATGATGTGAGTTCCTAGGCTATTACCACAAAGATCCAAATCATCTCTCTCCCCTCGCCTCATAACTCCCATTTTTTAGAAGTTTGATAGTGCCTCACTTGTTGAGCCATTGTTGTCTAGTGAGGCCTTTCTTGTTGCATGCTACGTGTCATGCGATTCCCTCCAAAAATTCTCTGGAAAGTGTCAAACCTCAGGAAAACATTGCATTAAGGATTCTATTCACTAATGGCTTCCTCTCTGACCTGTAAGGTGGATATTAAGGCTATAACAATCACCAATTATTTACTGGTTTGACAACTTCTCATGATAGACATCTTTCCTGCATGTATTAGTTTCTAAATTCTTTTGTTTATATTTTCAATTGAAGTTTGTCAATATAACTCATAGAGTGAATCAAATGGAGTACTATTGAATATAAGGATCTATATTCAACCTACAATTCTACCTTATAATATTCACTGTTATATGAACAACAAGTTCTGAGAGTTTTTCCTAGTAGTTCGTTAGAAAATGGTGTGTTAGAAAATTTGAGGTTACCTTCTTGATATATTGTTCCTAACACTTCACAATTTTACCAAACCAAATTTATGATAAAATGTAACAGAATTATTATCATATAATTCGACTAACAAGAATCATGAAGAAATTTGTTATGAGTTTGTGTATTTGATAATTGCCTTAGGAATGGAACATATTGAATCTAATTTAGATGCTCATGTTTTTGGTGTAGAACATTTTCCCCTTGGTTTGATTGAAGATATTCAGGAAAAACTTCTTGGGGTTACCACCTCTAACCATCTTGCCGATTATATCCCCGAGATCATTCTTGAACCCCCTTGTTTTCAAAATTCTAGTGATTTTCTCTTGTCTTTTCCTACTAACCATGAACACAAACATGTCTTGGATAACATTTTATGTTCATATTTTCTAAAGGAGAAAGAAAATAATGCTTATTAATTAATTGAGGAAGAAAATTTGGGCACAAAAAACATGACATTTCTTTCAGAAATCTTTCATAAAGGAACAAATTGGAATTAATTTCTACTGATCATAATTGTTGTACTGATTCTAGTTTAACTGATAAAGATCAAGAAGATTTTCCTGTATTTATTGAATTATTATTCAACCTTCTTGTTCTAATAATTGTGTTTTTTTGCTCCTCTCTCCTAACTATGAGTATGTTTTGGAAGACATTCCATGCTTACATATTTTATAGGATCAAAATAACAATGTTGACCAGCTAACTCAAGGAGAAGAAATACGTACACAACACATAGCATTTTTAGAACAACAATTGATATCTTGCTCAAAAAAGGGAGAAGGTTTTGACTGTGAAAAAATCCCAGCGTGGACCCTACCAATTCACAATAAAAACTAATAAACCATGTGATTAATGAAGAAGTGATACCATTGAAAGAGACTACCATTGGAAATATTTTCCTTACTAGAGATGAATTTCATTTTCTTAATTCTTCTACTTATTATTCTTTGTATCCTGATATTTTTGATGGTTTGATTTTGTAGACTGTCATCCATGATCCTATCCAAATAAATTCTACAAGGCCAAACCCTTATGTGATACTCAATGATGATAATCTACATGTAAACGATATATGGACTAAGTCTTATTCCCTTAATTTTATTAACTTTATGCCTTACCAACCTTCTACATGGGATAAAGGAAATGCTAAAGCAGACATATATTAAGCGTTTCCTTCTTTTGGTTTGACTACATTTTTTATTAATATAGAATCTTCTTGTTCAAGTAGCTAATTAGTTGAGATTGTTGACATTGGTGTTTACCAACATTGTCTTAATGATATACCTTATACCATGGTGGAAGATAGTCCGTATATATTAATAAATCCCACTAATTCATCCCAAGTTGTTGGTTATTTGAAGTACGAGCCCAAGGATTCTTTCCAAGAAAATAAAGAACTTCATTCTAGACCGATGGTTATGTTAGGCCCTCATTATTTTGGCTTGTCTTCTGAAAGTAATTATTATATTAGCACTAAGGATCTCTCACAAAATCAAGTTTGTTTCATATATGGTTCTCTGAAGGTATGAGACTCTCCCATGAACTCCCCCCACCAATTTTATAATAATCATTCCATATCTTGTGATAAAATTGAGACATGGTTGGAGGAATCTTACTTAGGTAGATTTCCCATGAATAATAGTTGTGACATCCTTGGTATGATGGATAGAGGTTTACAAGATTTAATTTTTCCTATTTCCATCTTATTACTACTCCAATTTCTATTACTAATTATTGATGAACATGTGTCTGAAGGCTTGGAGTTACATGGCTGGATGATTTGACATTTTGATTTCACATAGTTCATTTTCATCCAGTGTAGTGTAGGATAGGAGTATGATAGATTATGCTAGTTCCTTTTCTTTGCATAGTTGTTTATTGTAGTTTTATTTTTTGGGTTTCAATAAATTCAATTATAAGAAATCATTTATTCTTATGAATAAGGATTTATATTGCTCTCTCCTGAGATGTACCCAATGAATAAAGTCTTCAAGACTGATTTTTAATAAATTACAACTGTAGGTTATTTTTCTTTTGGTTGGTTAGAGTAATCTGATTTTGTTTCTAGTCTCTAGCTAGTCTTTCTTTTTTGTATTTTATCCTTTTTAATAAAATACATGTTGGATGAAAATAAAAGGAATCTCATGAAGAAACTGAGAAGTGGGCTTGATAACGTTTTTTTTTTTTGAATGAGTTTTTGTGCATAATTATTTTTGACCAAGGAGAAACATTTGGTTGTTGCGTTTTCAAAGGTTTTTAGCTTTGTAGTTGTAATGGTTTTCTAATTGTTGTCCGTACCATTTCATTCTTCATTTTCCTGTAGTAATTATTTTATGGTTAGATTATCATTTTACAGAGTAATAAAAAGGAATTTAAAAAAAAAATGTTACACACAACAATTCCTTTTTATTTTAAAAATCAACACTTAAAGATTTCCCTTTTGATATCTTTATGATTAAGTGACTTCTGGTAAAAACTCTGTTATGAGTGGATTGCTTTCAAATTTTTATTATGTTGTCATATACATAGCTAATGAAGGTTGAGAATTTTTTTTTTGATCTTAGATTAAGACCACCACAATCCCTTTTAATTCCCTTTTGATGTTTATTTCATCATATTTTTGGAGTTATGCAGATGGTTTCTTTCCCATTAAGTGTTTTCTTAGATTTTTTTTATCTAGCCTGGTTGTAACATAGACTTAGCATAGAGAACTAAGCTAAGTTTTTTGGTTTTCCTTGATCAATTTTAGTTTTAGTCTCATTGCTTTTTCCTATTTAAATATTTTTATTGTTAATAAGTTACTCATTTAAGGAAGAGTTTCCCTATCATATTGACAACTCACTGAACATAGGTTTCTCTATCATTTGTGCAGGTTGAAAAATGGATTGAATAATTAGTAGAAAAACACTTTCTTCCCTACAATTTGGAAATATGTTTGGACACCTTAGGGAAGTGTTAATCTTAGAATTCTATTCCTGGATTACCTTGAAAATATTTCTCTACTTTCCAATCTCTGAAACTTACCATTCTATTCATCAATTCCATATCTAATTGAAAACCCATCCATGATTCTTTGTCATATATGGTTTTTTATTTGTCCTTTGATATATTTCTCATGGAAATATCTTCCAAATAAATTGTTGTTTGGAGTCACTTTTGGCCAACATGATTATTCTAATCTGCATCCATAATAATAATGTTCTATGCTTGCCCCATCAGATTAATCTATTTAAATCATTTGACTTATCTTTAATGGAAAGGAGAATTTGATATTTTGGAGAAATATATCCCATGAAATCTTTGATATTAAAACGATGGGTGTTTTCAAATGTCTAATTGAATTATTCATGGCAAGGAGTACATAGTGGTTGAGTGTTGGTGGAATTTTTCATGTGAATACGTTAAAATATGTTTGGGTTGTACGTTTCAGTCAACCTGTGTTACTGGGTTTCCAAATAAATTTTGAATTGTGTCACTAGATAAACTTATATGTACCAATTAGATCAGAGAATTGTGTTGCAAATTGTTTAGTTGATTATCAATTCTCACAACCTCACCTATTTTTCCTTCCATATTATGAACTTTACCCTGGAAATCTTGCTATTGGGCCTTGTTTCAAATGGTTAACCTATATGGCCCTACTCTTTTTTTGAACTTTCACTGAAAGTAATTTTTTGATATTTTTCATGATTTATATCATGTTGTTGGGATTACATGCCCATGTTTCAAGTTTATTCTTCCTATAACGACCGACATAGTTTGCTCTTGATTGTTTTTTCTTAGTTTAGTTTATTTATTTTAATTTGTACATAATTTTACTCCGTTCTTTGCTTAATTTTTTCAATCATGGAAGTGGGTTCATTTTCTCATACCATTAGGGGTGAATGATACAATCATTGGGTGATCTGGATCAATAATCAAAGAGGTGTTGATCAAAATTTTTGATCACCTTGATTTTACACTATTTGGAATAAAAAAAATGATATCATTAGGAGGAATTTCTATATTCTCATCATCTCATGGTGTAGCCCCTAGTCTCAAATTTGTCATGCATTTTATAGAATGAAAATCCGAGTCTGTATGTCTGAGATACTCATAGTTTTGTCCAATCATCCGACAAAGATATTGCAATAAGAGCTTTGAAGAATTAATGAATATTTTAAGTGACTTACTTTATTTTATAAAGTTTGAGTGACTTTTTAATATATGAGGGATAGAGTGATTTTTACGTTGCATCAACGAGAGATTAAAACACAACTGTATATCTTGAGAAGGATAAGATTTAATCTCAACCATTATATCTAAAATAACTTCCTAACATCCTCATGAAGAGATAAAAAGGAGAACTAATGGGAAAATATATCACATTCATTCTAATCATTGAATGAGGAGAGAGAGAAGAGAAGATGTCTGAAGAAAGAGAGAGTGAGAACAATAAGAAGGGGTGCAAATTATAAGGGCATTTGGTGGCATGAAAACCAAGAAATTTATAACATTTAATACAACAGTACCATACAACATTTATTGGAGGTCGTATAACATTTATTGCATAGTCTGTACAACAAAAATTTGGCACAGAAATTGAGGTAAAGAAGGGCATGATTTTCAAGGAAATGCTTGTTATTATAAATCCGTACAGTTCGTACTGTTCCATACAGAAAGTTTGGAAAAAGTTTTGAGGTGAAGAAGGGCATGATTTTCGAGACAAGTACAATGCATTTATTGCTGGAAAAAGATTGTTGTAAACTCTATGTTTTCTATGAGTTTGTAAAAAAAATATCTCTCTCTTGTATTGGTTTTCCCTTCAGGGTTTTTCTAGGGGAATTTCCCATAAATGTTTATGTCATTGAATGTGTTTGTACTTTCCTATTTTCCACATCAGTATCAGTTAAATGATTCAATGTGTTTCCAGTCATAAGTTTAGTTTTATTTGTGCATTTATGAATGAGTATTAAACTATGAAAGATTTATTGAAACTGAAAACTAGTATATTGGGGCATAAAATTTTTAGATTCTATTAGAGCATTGATATTGAGAGGGGAAACCAAACAAGAAAGACACAAGGTTTTGCAATAGAGTTACAGGTTGTTCACCAGAAAGAGGGTTATCTTTGTTATCAGTTGAGAAGCTCATATTCTTACAAGTTTAAGGGTTGAAGATAGATTGGATGGGGCGAGGAATTTTATCCCATAGAAAGAGAGGATAATATTATTGTTGGGGGAATATGAGTTGTAGGACATAGTTGAGAATACTATCACCATTCCTATGGATACAATACTTTTGGTCGCATATAACAAAATGAATGTTAAATATAAAAGGATTATMCTTGATGTCATTAAAGATCATGTTATTCCACATGTGACAGGGAAAAAGAATGCCTTTGAGATGTGGGAATCTTTAACTAAGTTATAGCATAGTTGAAATGAGAACAAAAATATGGTATTAAGAGAAAAACTGAAAAAAGTATCAAGATGAAAAAAATTGATACAGTTACATCATACCTCACCAAGATAACTCAAGTTTGTGATGAGCTATGTGCATTTGGAGAGACCATAGGTGACCATGAGTTAGTGAGTAATTCCTTGAATGGAGTGACAAAGCCATGGGAAGTATTTTTTGAGGGGATCATGGCACAAGAGAACTTTCCAAAGTGGGATCATTTATGGGATGATTTTGTCCAGGAGGAGAATCAGAGACGATAATTGCATGCAAGATCACATAAGGGTGAAGAGGATGAGGAAAATGTTTCTCTAATAGACAAGAGCAAAGGAAGTTGTAAGAAAGATACGAGCAAAGTAAAATGCTTTGCATGTCATAAAACTGGCCACTACGATAATCAATGTCCAAACAAGAAGAAGGGAAAGAAGGATGCACAAGTAGGAGCATCAAATGCATATGTAGTAGAATCAACTAAGGTTGATGATTTTGCTGAGAGGTTCACAAAGGAATTGTCTCTGATGTCTTGTCTTTCAGGAAATGGTTGTATAGTGTGTGAGGACATTGAAGTATGGTTTGTGGACAATGGTGCATCTCGTCACATGACGAGAATGAGGTCGGTGTTCCTTAGTTTTTCAGAGATAGAATCAGAGTGTAATGTGGGTTGTGGGAGTAGTACCATGCATGCATTGAAAGGGTTTGGATGTGTGAGATTCTAGCTAGATTCAGGAGGATTTTTGGAGGTGGCTGAGGTGTTGTTTGTTCCAGAGATAAAATTTTCTCTCAGTGTCAATTTTGTAGGATGAGGGATGTGGAGTTGTGTTCCATCATGGGTAGGTGTTCATATATTTATAGGGAGCTACTATGAACAAAAAAACAATGCTTGGTGTCAGATATGAGAGATTATACAGGTTGCTGCAACAACTTGTGATTGGATCCAGTGGGTTCTTGGATTCAGAGTCAGTGTCTGTATTAGTGACATATGGTTGTGAGTCTTCATCCAGTACTGTCAAGAGACTTAGCTGGTATGATATGAAACTGATGGAGGAGGAGCATAGCTATCTTGATTAGAGTTCAAGAACAAAGGTAGCGTGGTCTTCGAGTTCATAAGGAGTAGGTTCTTCCAGTTCATAAGGAGCAACTACACAACCGGATGACATCATTGATCATGGAGGAGGTGATACTAGAAGTACCTTCCTTGCTAAGTGGGAGTGTTGAGTTTTGTAGCTTAGGGGATCTTCTTCATGTGTTTGATGTATTAGCATGGGGAGGACATAAAATGGTCCCTAGGTGTAAACTTTGTTTTATAAAGTTTAAGTGACTTTTTAATTTATGAGGGATAAAGAGATTTTTAAGTTGTATTAATGAGAGATTTAAACACAACCATAGATATTGAGAGGGATAGGATTTAATATCAACCATTAGATCCAAAACAAATTATTATCTTTCTCATGAAGAGATAAAATGAGAACTAGGGAAAACACATCACATTCATTCTAATCATTGAATGAGGAGAGAGAGAAGAGAAGATAATTGAATAGAGAGAGAGAGAGAGAGAGAGAGAGAGAGAGAGAGAGAGAGAGAGAGAGAGAGAAGGGGTGAAAATTCCAAGGAAATTTGGTGGCATGCAAACCAAGACATTTACATAATTTAATATAGTAGTACCATACAACATTTATTGGATATTGTACAACATTTATTGCACAAGATGTACAACAAAAATTTGGCATAGAAATTGAGGAAAATAAGAGAATGATTATTGAGGAATTGATTGTTGCTATAAATCCGTACAGTTCTGTACTATCCCGTACATAAAGTATGGCGCAATTTTCTAGGCGAAGGACATGATTTTTGAGATAAGTACAATGTATTTATTGCTGGAAAAAGATTGTTGTAAACTCTGTATTTTCTATGAGTTCATAATAAAAATGTTTCTATCTTGTATTGGTTTTCCCTTCGGTGTTTTCCAAGGGGCATTGCCCAAAAATATTTATGTCATTGAATGTGTTTGTACTTTCCTATTTTCCACATTAGTATCAATTAAATGATTCAATGTGTTTCCAGTTATAATTTCAATTTTATTTCTACATTTATGAATGATTATTAAACCATGAAAGATTTATCGAAATTGAAAACCAGTATATTGGGTCATAGAAAATTTACACTCTTCCCCTCTTCTTCCATGTGCAACACTTAGTCCTTTTACAACTTACATTTCCCTCTCCTCCAATACTTTCCATCACCTCTCCATCTCCATACTTAGTCATTTTCCGATTCCCCACACACCTCATTATTCTCCATCTCCATACTTAGCCATTTTTACAACTTCCTCTACTATCCCTTCACTTCTCTTCTCATTTCATACTCTCATCCCGCACCTAGTCATTTATCTATACTTAGTCATTTCTCTCTTCCACTCTACTCTCCATACTTAACCTATTCCGTATTCCATACTTATCCATTTCTACGTTGATTTTTCTATTTCCATTTTCAATTTCTTTTCCATTATTTCATTTTCCAATTCCATTTTCTTTTTCCATTTCTTTTCCTTTTCCATTTTCCATTTTAAATTTTCATTTTTACCTCCCCAACACTTATAACTTACTGTGGATCTGCATGATTTTTATGACTCTTCCATATACCCCACACTCCTGCTCATCCATAGTCCTGATCCTCCTGATCCCTCTCTTCCCTCAAGACTTCCCACAACACTTAGAAATTTTTACAACTCATTTTTTACTAAGTCTTACCTCATACCCCATCCTCCTACTCCCTCTTGTCCATGGTACCAATTGTGCATAGTCTCGCTTATGCATAGTCTTGTTTGTGCATAATCACAGGCCCTATTAATACTTATTCTTTTTACCATTTATAAATCCTATTTACTAAGTCTTACCATAATTTCTTACCACAAAACCAATCCCCCTACCCCCACATTGACGTAACCACAAAGTCTCTTTATACTTAGTCTTTTTACGAATATTTACCTCACCTACCTCTGCATTCACGTAAAAACTTCCGCATTCATGTAAACACTTCATTTATTGTTTAATATTATATCCTAATGTTATTTCCCTTTATTTCTGGGCACACCTCTCAATGACATGTGGCAGGTGACTGGGTGGTGATTGGAAATGATGTGTTAGGCCCTCACAGTTCGATTGGACAATGACWGGGCGATGATTGAAAGACACAAATATTACCAAGAGATGAATTTTTCTAAGGCAAGAGAACTACACTAAGGCTTCCATAAGTTCCTATATTTCACACATAAATGGTAAGAGATGCATATGCATTATAAACACCAATTTTTCCTGCTTACCAAATGAATGTGGGACTAAAAGTGGCGGTATTAGATCAAGGGACAAGATTTACCTATGACTAGATCAATGGTGGTTGAGTCTCCATCTTCCAGAGCTCATAAATTTTGATCCAGACATCCATTTTGGGAAAAAAAAGACCCCATTGGAAAGGTAATTTGAGAAGGAAGACAATGGGATACATTTCAATGGATGAATTTGTCCATGATATTTCTAAAAATTAAAAGAAAAAATAATCTCTCTTTTCATGACTTGCTAGGAAATCTATTTGGAACCTCAACTTCCTAAGGTTATAAGTTGAGATCCAGACCTAAAAATTTCAATCAAGAGGACTCGTTGGAAAGGTGGAATAATAAATATTATTTATAGAATGGTTTCCATGGCTGAGAAGTAACTTATAATTATCATAAAATTAAAAGACAATCCTCTTTTTCCAGATAATTAACTTTAGTTTTGGAAGTAAAAATTTATTAAATAACTTTTATAAAAGGATGAAGTGGGTCCCACTTGGAGGAAATGATTTCAATGAACTAAATTGAATAATAAGTATTTAATAAAACATGAATTAAAATTATTTACCCTTTATTCAAAAAATAATAAGCACATGAAAAAATTCCAACAGAACAAAAACTCTAACTACTAGGGGAAATCATTTCAAAGAAGCAATGGGAGACGATTTAAAAGGAGGATAGCACCATCAAAGAAAGGGTTAGATCATCATAATAGATTTTTTCAACCTTCAGTACACAACCAAAATTTTCATCTGCAAATACATATCTCCATTTTCTTACTTCTTCTTCTGTTGCACGATCTCTCTCAAGGCTTTGTGTTTGTATGTCTGAAACTGAGCATACGACTGAGTTTTTGAGTGTTATTCTTTTATTCTTCCAGGTATCTTCCTAAAATATCAATAGGTGTATTTTAAATCCATATATACAATTGATATCTATAATCCAAGGTTCTATAATTGATTCATGGAGGTTTAGTTCTTGCATTTGGCGGGATTTATTTCTGAGCACTAGTTGGTCGATTTATTGAAATGATTTGTAATGTGAAATATTTTATGTATTAAACTCCACAGAGTACTATTTCGGGGTATAAATTTAATGATTTCTCAGATTTTGGTATTTCCGAGTCTGATATTTTTGGAGTGTTCCCATCATATTATTTTTCAGTTTTAAATGCAATACCCACCTAAACTCATCTCAAGTGATCAACACCATTTCACTCTTTTTCTCATGAGAAAATATGGTTGCATATTCTGCTTGCATGCTTTTCGAAGGGATGTTATAATGAAGTTTAACATATATTTATTTTGATATTGAATCCTTTATTTAAATTTTTTCTATTAAGAAGCTGCTTGGTCCATTTCTAGGAAAATGTTGCACTTAAGGAGCAATCTGGTTATTAAAAACCATTTTATATGAAAACTAAAGCAATAAAGGATTTGTGGTTTTTTGTTAGCGTTCTCCAATTAGATATTTGAGTCCAAGAACATCAACTACATCTTTCAAACAAACATAGAGGAGTAACACCTCTTTAAAAACACAAGGGGATTTATCCTAGTGAGGTTGACTCAAAGACCATAAAATGATCTTTTAGATCAACAAGAGGCAACAAATATCTTGGTGAAAAATATCAATGTAATTTATAAGTTTAAAAAATCCATCATTTTCAAAATCTTTTTTCACTAACACCTTAACTATGGCAGTAAAATTAAAGGGTGAAAATTCTTGAATTTAGTCAATTTTTATCCTTGGGCATTTAAAGAATCCAAATTATTGTCACAAGAAAATATCAAGTTTGTAGGAATAAGAAGCTTGGTTGGATATCAAATTTATTGATCACTTCTCA
This sequence comes from Picea engelmannii, assembly GCA_009831015.1. NCBI lineage: Eukaryota > Viridiplantae > Streptophyta > Pinopsida > Pinales > Pinaceae > Picea > Picea engelmannii. The sequence goes on from ML804051.1 coordinate 75,766, forward strand.
TCATAATTTTTTTGATTGTGGTTTCCATATTATGTCTTAGTCTTGAAAATATTTCTTGTTTGGTTTTAGTTTGATTGAAAAGTTTATTTGATTAAGATTTTACCCTTATTTCGATTTTCGGAGCTGAAATGTAAATTTGTATGCAAATATTATTCCTACTCTTCTACTATCTTAGATTTATCCAATGTTGTTGTGCCTTCTGTTTATTTTTAAGTTTTGTTTGGATGACTCACATTTTCAATTTTTTATTTATTTTAGTTTTGTTTTTATTCTCTCTTATTAATTTGATTTTTGGTCTCATAGCTTCCTTCTTGTACAAATTGTTTTCACCTCTTAATTTCAATTCTAATATTTCCTGAGCTATTTTGACTTCTTCGTTTGGCCTGAGGATTAATCCCTGAGTTTGAATCTGGGGTAGGTCCAACTTTGTTTATACTATGAAGACATTCTTACAAGTCTTGGAATTCATGGGTTGCTTTGTTTAAAAAAAAACCTTCACGATGTTCTTAGCTGTGGATAATGACTAATAGTTTTGGTGGAACACATGCGATTACTAAGCATACCATGATAATCCATAAGTAGAGGAAAGTGTCTATCTTTTTTTTTCTTTGAGCTCCATCCACCTCACATTAATTGGTCGACTACTACTATGATGTCTATTGGGGAGATTTGTGGGTTAAACTCAAATGCATAACACATGCTCAACAAATGAAATCAAATATTGTATCACTCCACTTCCTTCACACCCTATTCGCATACACAATACCTATATATAAAATCTAAAAGGGTGAGCATAATTTGAAATAAAAAGGAAGTTGAAATCACTGTAAATAGTGTGGTAAGTACAATAAAACCTGTTGAGGCTATGGACACTCAATAGCAGCGAGGCTATGATTGTATGGTATCGATGCAACTTCATTGGGATATGGATGCTCGCTGGTAGTCAATCAATGTTGGGAAAAGAGAGATGAGGAAAAAACTTATGTAGATGTTTCCATGTTATAAAAGGTGAAAACCAATGGTTATACCAAAGCCAATTATAGTTTGTATCCAGTTAAAGAAATTACCTCACTAATTGGCTCTTTAAAAAGGGTATGTTAGATGGAAAGTAATTGAAATATTGGGTTATATATTTTAGAAATTTAACATTATTGTGGTATGCATGACTATTGGAAAATTGTTTGCAATTTTTAGAGCTTATCCTTAACATTCAGATATGAAGTAAAGGCCCTAGATTTTCATGACAGAGAAAACTGGTTCTTCCAGTGTGTCACCATTTGTTGTGGCCACAACCACCCCCTTTCATTTTTCTTTTATAAGAAAAAGGAAATATCATTCCCTTCTAAATTTGAACTCTAATGACTGATTCACTACTACTACGAGTCTACTAAATATTCTCTATCCACCTTGAGGCGGTTACGAGTTTTAGATCTTTATTGATTGTTTATCTTTAAGGAGGTTTGTCATGACCATATTCTCTTTGATATTGTACTTTTATATGTTCTTCATTATACCTTTTGATTTATGATGCTTCTTTGATCCTTGTGTGATGAGATTGATAGATCATCTTTTGAGCCTTTTGAATTAAGTGGTTTTGATGGATTTACAGGTGTTTGTTGATCATATTTGATTGCAAGTTTTGATGGAAGTTTTATGACTTGAAGAGAATTTGTTTATAAGAATTTGTTGCTTCCTTGCACATCGGCTTATATTACCATCTCAGTTCATCATGCAAAAGCGAATGATTTACTTGAATAAAGAGCATGTTGTTAATTTACGTCTTGTACCTGCTATCTTATTATTCATGCTTAAGATCTGACATGATAATTAAACTCATCAGTCTAATATCTATAACTTAAACCAGAAGATCTTCGATTGTTTTCAGGAGTTTGAGATTAAATTTACGTGCATATTTCATGACATTTATTTACAACAGTTGATTTTTCATAATAAGCCAAGATATTATATGATTTCTTCCAAGGAATTCCTCCTTTTCATTTCCTCATTTTTAGACTAACCTAGTTCTTTTTCATAGACTTGTTATTGACAAGGGGAAATAATGTAACATTTATAACATACTAACCAATATTTTCTTTCTTTACTAACCAACATTATTCTTTCTATGGTTGCAGTAACAAGGTTGTAGAGTCACATTATTTATCAGATAATTATGCTATTTCAAGTCCTCTAGGAACCATGCCAAAATAGAAGATCATGTTGCATTTGGTCACAAAACACATAGGGTACTCAAGAGCAAGCCCTTGGTTGGTGAAATGAGACGAAAACTTCAAGTGTGCCTCGATAAACCTCATGTTTCTTAACATAACTACTTCAACTTTGAAATGCATATGGGAATCCTTTAGTATTCTTATTTTGACTAGACTTCTCCCTTATCAAATCTTGATCATTTTTGAAGCTAACATTTAGAATTGAGCCTTGTCTTTCCTGAACCCTAATCAGATTTTATTTATCATCGTGTACATTTTTTTCATTTCTATTCCAAGGCCTCAATTTTGTTGTATTTTATTATTTTTTAAGAACCTTGATCCATGGTTGGAACCTTGAATCTCATTTAGAACCTTCATATTAATTAGGAACCTTGACCATTGGGCTTACCTTATCGATCTCTTACCCCTTAGGAGATGTTTTACCATTTGCTGAAAACTGTCCCCAAGAAAATAAGTCCACATTAAGCCTATCAGATCCACCTGCTTGGACTCTCCTCATCAGATTGACAATATAATTTGCTCATATTAGTTATCGAAACCCGAAGCCCGATGATCCAATTGGATTTATCTTAGTGGATGAGATCCATCAGAGTGTTTAGTTTGGGTTATATTTTCCATGAATCCTATCATATTACCTTTCCCGCAACTATATCCCACAAGCCAATCAAATGATTTCCATCGAGTTTTCAACTTGTCAGATTACTTCACTTGCTTTGTTTCTTATTTTACCCGTCCATCGAATTATGAAGCCTATCAGAGTTCATCCATCGGGTTTTCCCTTCACGATTTCTTCCATATCAGATTGATGTATCTTGCGTACTAGGATAACATTAAGCTCCCTTTCATCATATGGATCACCCTTCAAGGCATTAACATGTCATGTGACGTGCCATTCCTTTACCCACTACCTTCTCACCATTTGTCTTATCTAGATTCATGCAGTCTCATCTCGGTATGATGTGTCTACCTCACTGAACATCCAGATATTAGGAGTTTGCATGATATGCTTTGTTTCATATTTTGATTTCTAGGTGTGGAACCCTGACTTTGGTGTAGAACCCTAACCGATGATGGAACCTTGACCCATGCATAACCAAGCCTAATTTTTCCCTAACCTTATCCAAAATTTATTTTGTATATATGATTTTGTATAGTTTTATTTTATTCCCATTTTTTTTTTTTTTAATTATATTTTACCTATGGTTTTCCAAATCTACACATGGTTTTAAAATTCCTATTTATTATAGGAGTTACATTGGGAAATTACTTTTTACATGGGAAAATTACTTTTTACTATGAGGATTTACTTTGCCTATCTTCAATTTTTTGAGAAATATAAAGTCATATTATCTTTATTACATGATATTTTAATTTTGTTATTTTGCCACATTTGGACTCCTAATTTCCCAAACCATATATATATATATATATATATATATATATATATATATTTTACGAATTTTTCCAAAAGTTCCAAATTGTATTTTATTATTTCTTAAGGAGTTTTATTTTATTTATTTTTAACTTTATTATTTATTATTATTATTTTTTAATCCCATCAGGCTTCACCTCCTTGAGAATTTACCTATCGGGAAATCCTATTCATGAATTTACCTAGAGGCAATTTTTCTTCATTTTCCCGAAATCCTTTCCTCTTGATTCCCAACTATGATTTCAGACTTAGGATTATTTTATTATTATTTTGGGATTTTCTCCAATTTATGAATTTCACCATTCAGGATTTACTGTTTGATATTTACTTATGCTTTCGGACTTAGTATTATTTTATTAATATTTTGGGATTTTCCCCATTCAGGATTTACTGTTCGATATTTACTTCTTGGGAATTTCACCATCGAGAATTACCTTAGGACATGTGTCCCTTATTTTTAGAAACCTTTATGTTGGGTGTTTTTATTCCACGCTAATGTGCATTTCATATTTCTTCATGTTGGGGAGTTTAGACCCAGGGTTCATCCAAAGTTGTCCAACAAAAACCCCAAAGCACTGACATATCTATTCTCGGCCAAGGTCGAAGAAGGTCTCACCTGAGATGTAGAGAGGATCACATAGACCATAAGGCATTGTGATAGGGATGAAGGCTAAACACACAGAAATTAACTCGGATTGGCATCCACTCATATCTAATAAACTATTAGGACTAAGAATTAAAACAATATACACACATAGTCAACTCATACATAATAGACACATGATGGATTAGAATTGTCATATCTTTATTACTGGAAGCACTCTATCACATTAGAGATATACATTGTGTAGGACATATACATATGACAACCATAGAACTTCATATCTTTGTTATATAAAGACTCATAATTACAACATGTTGCGCAATGCACCCTTTCTCAAAAATCAGTTATATAATAGACACAAAATTGTATTCAAATCATTACAACATTACAACAGGATCAAAATTAGCTCGATACTAAAGACTCAATGAACCTTTTGTTCTCAATTTCCAACTAGTCTCACTAGCTAGCTAGCTCTACTTCTGATATCAAAGATTCCTTTTTTAGCTTTCTCTGATGGGGAGCGTTGTCTCTTTCTGCTCTACTTCACTCATTTGTTTGATAAAACTGCCTCACATGCTTTTGATGTTTTCCAGAGCTCCATGTATACTTCCTGTATCAAGGGAAATATTAATTTCCTAGTCACCTCATCCTTTGGTCATCTCACATCCTCATATGTTGCTGGTAGTAATCATTTATGGAGATTTCTTGATGATTCTGGAAAGAATCTTCTTGGTTTCTAACACAACTGACAAAAATCAGACTGAAGAATACTTGGTAGTACTTAATTTTGGTACGTAACTGACAAAACTTGGTCCAACATGCACTCTATGTCATTCCTCGCATATTTCCTTAGGTGCATGAAAAATTATGGAATGAGCGTGCACAACTTTGTTTGTGCACGTGCGTAAAACTGAACCCAAAAATTTGGGTTCCAATAGGCCCCCACCACTATTATCTGGCTCATCCTCGAGCCATCTGCTAAAATTTCTAAAGGCATACAGGTGGAGTAAGGGACACTCATATTTATTTAAATAAAGTTGTGATTGAGGCCAGTTGCTTGGCCTAGAACCATTGTTGGTGTTTGTGGAGGTGAATGAGGGAGATGTTTAAATCTCCCTATCCACCACCAACTTCAGAAGAGAAGTGAGAGTTCCTCAAGAGAGAGAATCATTCTTTGCTTCTTTGTTTGTTTGTTTAGTTTGGACCAAGCTGAGAAGAGTTCCTCGGTCATTCTTCTTCTCTAGGGTTGAGGGTCCCTGGTGAGATGTGATAAAGGGGGTAGTAGAAACGAGGTTGGATGGATGGAATTCATATGGTCTCACTACTGCTATAGGAGGGCCCATGATGATGGCTAAAAGTAGGTATGTTGGTAAGCCATTGAAGGGGGAAACTTCCTATCAACAAAGTGGATGATGGATGTTTATGTGAGTATGAGACAAGGTTCAAGGAACTGTGGTGGGTGGAGCTGATAATGGGTAGGAAAGAAAAAGGAGGTACCATGGATGAGCAGTTGGTAATGGACTGATATTTGGCATAAGCACAGAATATCCAAGATTGAAAATGCTGAGGAAAACTAAAAATAACAATGTATGGACCTTTTTCTAGGTCATGCCATAACAAGGGAGTGGGGAATCTTGGAGAAATGTGAGGGATGTGGAAAAATAATCCAACAAGAGCATCAGAGGGATGATATATATAGAGAGAAGAGGGTGGAGAATAGGGAAAAGTAAAGGAAGAATGTTCGATGGGTGGGTAGCTTGGAGAACAAGTAGAAAGTGGCAATGAAACTTGGCTCATGGGGAGATCGATAGACCTGATATGCCTTACTAAATATGATTCTTGGGGAGAGGGGTGGAAGAACAGACTATGTACTTGTGGCATGGGTACTGAACTGCACAACTTTTATTACTTTTCCCTTTCAATGCATTGAATCGCCAAGAGACTCTTCAAAGACCCTTGTGAATTTTCATACCGAACTTGTACCCTATAGAGATGTCAGAGTGACAACTGGTTTGGAAATATGGAAACTTGCTCATACTGTCACTAACACCCATCTATTTGATTGAATTATGTGAAGGATGTGTTGTTAAAAAAGTTAATTTATGTTGGCTATGATAGAAGATACCTACTATACACCCTATACTAAATCTATTCTACCTCATTTCAAAAATTTAAAATGGAAAATTAAATGGATGCATCCCCTTGCAGGCCATAGTAAACCTTCAACCTGTTGCCATTAATGCGTCCCTTGAGTGGATAATCTTGTAGGTTGTCCATCTTGGTGGTGCCTGCTTTACTGATGTAGACCATTCAAAAATGACACAACCATCGCATGTGGAGCTTACATGGATGGTGTAAATATTTGTTGTCGTATAATAATACCAAACAGCCAGATTGGAGAATTTTCTAGTGGATGTTCTGATCGTGCCATTCCTTTTATCATTCTTTCTAAAAAAATTGATTGAAATTGGCCATCATACGATCTACTTCTAGTTTCATCAGTTAGTCTAACCAGTGTTGGAGGGATTGATCATCAATCATTTGGGTAGTGAGGGCAATTGGGAGGCTCGAAACAACAGATTCTAGTGGCATGACCGCTTCTTTGCCATAGATTAGTTAGAATGGTATGTGTTTCGTCAACCTTTTGCATGTGGTTTGATAAGCCCATAATACTATGGGGATGCGTTGGTCCTAGTCATCAGACTGCACATTGTAAACTTTTGTTAGATCATGTTCTAAAATTTTGTTGAAATCTTCCACCGTACCATTAGATTGAGGATGATAAGGGGTGATCTTCTGATGATGTATCATGGATTCCTAGGTAAGTTGTTGAATAGTTTCATTCAAAAAATGTGACCCCTGGTCGCTCATAAACACCTTTGGACATATGAATCAGGTGATGATATTCTCAAAGATAAAGTATGTTGCTATTTATGTTATACAAATCTTTACTAGTGCTTCCTTGACCCACCTAATGGGGTATTTGGTTGCAGTAATGATGTAGCATGCCCTCGTACAACGTGCGAGAGGATTGATGGACCCAACAAATTATATTTCCCATTTGTTGAAGGGCTCAAGTGAAATCATGGGGAATAATGGGAGCTCATCTTTATGGCAGAGCTTTGCCACACGTTGACATACATCACAACATTTGCAGTAGTCTTTAGAGTCTGTGAAGAGAGAGGGATACTATTGGAAGCATGTCGAATCAGAAAGAATGGTTATTTTGGGAAGAAAGGAATGCACGAGGACAGAGACAACTGGAAGAAAGAGAAGCATGCACGCATGCATGGAAGACCTAACGATGTCAGGGTTAGGGTTTTTGTAATACATTGTAATGGATGATGAGCCATAAATGGATATAAATAAATACCTAGGAGGTTTAGGTATGAGATTGTTCAATGTGGAAAAAGGGAGTCATGTTTTGATAGAGCGTTACTCGCATGAGAAGGAGTAACTGGTTTGTAATACTTTTATCATACAACCTTTTTGTAAGTTGTTGAGCTGTAGGGGGGGGTCAAGAGGGTAGATTTTGAGGTTTATATCACAGGCTGAGGATCCTGGTGTGATCTAGTCTACCTCATAATAGATCTCGACCCGACTGAGGATGATTTGTAAAGAGAGCGACACTGTAGTTTTGGAACCACCATAATAGAAGAGCTTGAGAGCCAGATCTGTGTGGACGTAGCCTAGGGAGGGTGAACCAAGATACAACCTGTGTTATGTGAGTGAATTCTTGTGTCTCTTTTACTGTCTATAAGTAGATGTTAGAATGATGTATGAATGAGTGAATGAATCCAATTACATTACATGCATGAATGATAATGCCAATATATTGCTTTAATAATTAAATAGAAGTCGCAATGCACAAGTTACAGATCCCCATTCATTACTGGACTGCAAGCACTTGAGTATTGCAGTCACCCATTAAGACTATCTCAGGTGAGACTGCACAGTGCACTCTGTGTACTGCATTGCCTTCTGATTTACTAGGAGGTTCGATAGTTTTAGAGGTTTTGTTGGATCCCTAACAGACCTGAACTTGGGTCAATCATGTGAAAGGTATAACTCAGAGAAAACAAGCCAACAAATGGTTCCATTTTCGGTTGGAACAACATAGGATTAAGTAGATGGGATCTATTTAATATCTGTTAAAAGAGGGTAAGATCTGTGGAAGTCAGGTCAAAATAATACCGTATCGGATGACAAGAATGTGAGAAGAATGTGCCGCTAGAAGGGGATGTTGAGACCATGGAATCCCAAAAAAGTAGAGATTGAAAGCTGACTGAAAACAAAGGAGCTAGAGTTTGCGTAGAAAGATAACATAAACCCTAGAGTAACACCACACAAATATCTTGAGAAGTATGTGTTTACTGATATGCATGAAGTCTTTTTCTGTGATTTTCCACACTTATTGCAGGAGTGGATATTGAGGTTGAAGGATAACCACACAGAAAATAGGATCTGACAGTTAGATTGGACCTTAGTTTAGATCATGCAGTTATAGCAGGTGAATAATAAATTCACCCACACGATAGATTTTTGGCTCGACAATATTGTAGCAGGATTTATAACAGAATTTGCAGTAGATACCGCGAATTCATACAACATAGCAGAGAAAGCGTTTCTACGCAATCCTCAAGGAAGGCATATTAGATGTTTCTATACTTCTATTAAGATATTGCTCTATAAAAAAGGTGTAATGACAATGGAATCAAACAACTAAACTTCCTTGCGTGCACGGGTGAAGGGGGGAAGCAGAGACAAAGAAAGGAGAAATGGAAGGAGAAAGGGATAAATGAAAGAAGGAGGATGCCTTGGACCCAATCATGATGGACGATGACCAGATCAAGTGGATCATGGCGACAACTAGAAAGATGCACATTGGAGTACCTTACCAATACAAGGTGAACACCAAGAAGAGAGCTGTAGCTGCGAGGGAAGGCTTGTCCGGTGATGAAAAGGAGGTAGAGGATCTCTGGGCTATGGAGTAGATTGAGGAAATCTTGCGTGTGACATATGAGAGGAAGACGAGAGGTCCAAGAGTAGGAATATAAGGTAGCAATCCTATCCATATTAATGTCAGCGTGGAACCCATAAACCCATGTGCGACTAACACACCAAAAATAACACCATCGTTTAGACAACCGAATTTCGAAAGAAGGAAGACAACATGAAGTACATATACACAATGAAGAACAATTGGGGGACCCAGTTCAGGAAGAATTAGTCAAGTATCTACACCGCACGGAGGTAGTATTTCAACATTCAAGATGGTAGGACATGATCCCACCATCAGATTACCAGAATTCAAAGGAGAAGTGTCGGAGGACCTGAAGAAGCACATGTTTAGCTGTGAAAAGATATGGGAAGAAAAATAGATCACATACGAGGAAACTAAACTTTCACAACTAGCGATTACACTAAGGGATCACACACTGGATTGGTATATGAGTTTAGCCACAAACAATCCACCAGGGACAACCAGAACGATTGTGGATATCAAGAAGCTGCTGATAAATGAGTTTCATAAGCCAAGTTCAAAGGACCAGTACATGAACGAGATGATATAAATTAGACAAAAAATAGGAGAATCCGTATGGGAGATTGACTAGAGCTTCAAGAGACTGAAAGGAAAGTTGAAATCTCTCATGACAAATATGCAACACATGCACATGTTCGTCAATTCACTATTACCACACTTAAAATATCCACAGTGACAACAAAAGTTTCAGACATAGGCATAGGCTCTATAGGAAGCCCTGCAACTAGAAGAAAACCAATATTAGAAGACTGATCCATCCATTGATTATCTGAAGGAGGATCTAAAGAACTTAATGTTCCAGCTAAACTAGAACAAAAGTAAGGACAAACGAAAAGTCGTTTGGTGTACTACATGCAGGACAAAAGGACACCATAAGAATTAATGTCCAACATTCACACAACACATGGTAGCAGGGATGCCAAAATCCATTACCAATAGGATGAATATGGTGCAAAATATGTAAGAAACAGGGCCACAATCCATATCACTGCCCAATGATGGAGAAGTACCAGACAGTCCCAAAGAGTTCATATTGCAACTTTTGCAAGTCAGTAGGCCATGATGAAAAATAATGTAGAACCATGGAGTTGATGAGAGAGAGGACATCATATGCATATAGGGTGTAGGCAGAAATGATGACCAGGAAAGTCACACCTTAGTTTAACCAGGTACCAGCCCCATACAACACTGTGCAACAACCATATAACACAACACGGCTCCATTACAATACAACGCAGTATAACCTGACACCTCAGTATAACATGTCGCGAGGGGATTGAGATAGCTATAGAGGCAGAGGAAGAGAAAGAGGAGAATTTGGAAGAGGTCAAGGATCAGTGGCATGTCACAACTATCAACAACTGTGACACTATGCAAGAGAATGCCCACTTCCACCAACAACTTGTATGTATTGTCTTGCATCATATCATGACATAGAAGAATGTCCTACGTTATTAGGGAAGATCTATGAAAAGAGGAATTAGAACAAGCAAAATGTTCAATGGATTTCAACATAAGTGAGGGATGAAGGAAGACACATCAACATAGTTACGCGTGGAGGAGCTAAAATAGGAAACGATGTAGTATGAAAATAGCTAGTACAACACCAATGGGTGAAGAAGAATGCTGAACCAAGGAAGTAGTTCGATGTGTAGAACGAGAAGGAGATATTTAAGAAAGCCATACAAGAATTTATGAAGCCTGACATTGCGTTGACTTCAACCACACAACATAGTAAGGAAGTAATAGAGTATAAGATGCCTCCATCGTAGGATCATATCAAAGAAATGCAACCCCTGGGAGAAGTACAATCAAAGGATTTTTACAATCATGCATAAAATTACTAAATGATCCATCCTATGTCAAAATATTACAAAATATATTAGCATAGAGACAGAAGGAAATATAGAAAAAAAATAGTCAATCATCTACATACAAGGAGAAGAAGAAGTAGGGAGTTTAGGCTAAATGCCAACATTGGAGATTTCAACATGGGAGATATCATAATTGATCTAGGATATGAAGTCAATGTATTACCCAAGAAGACATGAGAATGTATGGGGGAGCCCACATTAGGATATTCACCCGTTCAGTTGAAATTGGGAAATCAACACAGAGTTCTACCAATAGAGAGGTTGAAAGGAGTAACAATAGACCTAGATGGAGTGTGTACTAAAGTCGACTTCGAAGTAATAGAGATATTGAATGACACAACACCATATCCAACATTGTTGGGCTTGGATTGGGCATTTGATAAACATACCATAATCAACTTAAATACACAAAAAATTACCTTTGAGTCAAGAGAATACAGGGTCATTGTGCCATTAGACCCATCAGAAGGGGAAAGGTTCGTAGAGCCCACTTGCTTGGACTTGGAGGAAAATAGCCAGTTGTACAGAACAAATGCACGAGATGAGGATTATGTAAACCCAACTGCAGATGGGATGATCAGTTGGCAGAGCATTACTTCATGTGTGTAAGACTCATATACATGTTTAGAGAACTGGAAACAGAGGCTACACAAAGTTTCCACAAGAAGATGTGGAAGAATAGACCGCACAGTAAGATGGGTAGGTATGGAGATAAGGGAACCACCTAGTTTTCATGGGGTAAATGACCTAGAAGCATTCTTGACATGTTACGAAGATGAAGTTTTAGAAAATCAAAGACTGTTAGCACTCGATATAGCACTCAAGGCCACACCCACAAGATGGTGGGACACACAAAAGAAAAAAATCAAGGACTGATACCAATGTAAGCGGTTACTACACATAAGGTTTGGCGTAGATTAGAGAAGCAACCAACAACAGAAGTGCGATGGACAGGGGAACCAACATAACACTTGGAGAAGTGTAGAGGGATGTGGAAAATGACAGCCCGAGAAGAATGGACTCATCATTTCATACACACATTAGAGGGAATCCCAACAAACTGGTATATGGACCAGGAACTGCGTAGAGGAACTACGAGCTGGACAATACTACAACATAACTTTACAATCACTTTCTCATTTAAGCATGAGAACCCCAACATCAATGCAACACTTAAACAAATAAGAGGGGTGATATTCATTCAGGAACCAGAAGTCGAACTCATAACAAAGGAACAACAAAAAAAAATAAAAACAGTTAAAGAATGACTGATTTTATTCATGAAGTTTATTCATTCAACGACATGAAGTTTATTCATTCAACGATGGATTTTCAGGATACCATTAGATCAAGATAGTGCCGGAAGATAGATACAAGACCACTTTTGCTACAGAATGAGGATTCTACCAATACACAATCATGCCGTTTGGACTAAAGAACGCACCAACACTATTTTCCAGAGTAGTCATAGCTGCATTTAAAGAATTTATCCACTAGTTTCTAGAGGTATACTTGGATGATTGGAAAATCTATATTCTGTTGAAAGACCATGTAGAGGTCTTGTGGATGATGTTATAAATATGTAGGTAGTTCCATATATCATTAAACATCAATAAGTGAATATTCAAAACACTGTTTGGGATATTATTGGGCCATATGGTATGCATACAAGGTTTACTAGTAGATCCTGCAAATATTGCAGTAATCGTTAACTTGCCACCACCAAAAACAGTTCGTCAACTAAGAGCGACATTGGGACACAGAGGATACTACAAGAAATTTATAAAACAGTATGTGCAGATCACCACACCAATGGAGAAACCATTAAGGAAAGATACAAAGTTCCAGTGGAATGAGGATTGTCAACATGGTCTGGAAACACTGAAAGAAAAAATGGTCACCGTGCCAATACTAGTATTCCTAGATTGGGAGAAGACATTCCACGTACATGTAGATGCATCGACCATAACACTTGGAGCTATTCTGGCACAACCAAGAGAAGGAGATAGCATTTGCTAGCATAAAAGTGTTAGAATCAGAGAATAACTACAACACTATAGAGAGGGAAGGCCTAGCTATGGTATACGTGCTTCGTAAGTTCAGACACTACTTATTAGGGAAACATTTCAAGATGTTCATAGACCATTCAATGCTAAAATACCTAGTCAACGAGCCAGTATTGAGGGGGAGAATTTGCAGATGGCTACTGTTGTTTCAATAATTTGATTTTGAAGTAATAGTTAAACCAGGGAAGCTGAACGCAGGACTAGATCACTTGTCAAGGATCACGAATGAAGAAGAACCTACAAATCTAGAGGACAACTTTCCAGACGCACAATTATTTTCAGTCCATATCCTCGATGAGTACTTTGCAGAAATTATCCAGTACTTGAGTATAGGGACAACACCATATGAATATAACACTATGCAGAAGAAAAACCTAGTAGTCCGGCCTGCAGACTATCATTTGATTGCAGGACACTTATACAAAATGGGCGCAGATCGTATCTTGAGAAGATGTGTGCTAGAATATGAAAGACCAAGGATCTTAGAAGAAGCCCATAGGGGAATAGCAAGAGCACACTACGCAGGCAAAGCTACCACATAGAAGGTATTGCATGCAGGACTATGGTGTTCGACCATTCACAGAGACTCAAAAGAGTACTACCAGAAGTGCAATGTATGTCAGAGGGTTGGTAAAACGAATAGAAGGGACAAGATTCCCCTGCGACCATAAGTAACTTTGCAGGTATTCGAAAAATGGGAAATAGACTTTGTGGGACCAATTAATCCACTAGCAAAGAGGACATGAGAAAGGTACATCATCACTGCGAAAAAATACCTAAAAAGATGGGTGGAAGCAACACCAGTCAAAGATTGTAGCACAGAGACAACATCACACTTCATGTTTGAGAAAGTGATCACTATATTTGGTTGCCCAAGGATTTTGATGAGTGACCAAGGCACTCACTTCATTAACAGTACTATTAAGGCAATGATTGAGGAATTTGAATTCCATCATCAATAGAGTACACCATATCATCCACAAGCAAATGGAACAGTAGAATCCTTTATCAAAATCCTTGAAAATGCACTGACAAAGATTTGTAATGTTAATAGGGATGATTTGGACCTAAAAATAGAAGCAGTATTGTGGGCATAAAGGAACACTTGTAAGAAGTTGACATGAAACATGCCATTTAGATTGGTATATGGACAAGAAGCAGTGGTTCCATTAGAATTTTTGGTACCCAATCTATGCGTAGAAGCGATTACGAACATGACAGAACGAGGCACAATACATGACAGGCTGAATCAACTGGTGATGATGGAGGAATATAGGATCCTAGTAGGGTTCCACTAAGAAGTTCAGAAAGAAAGGTACAAAACTTGGCATGACAAACATATCAAGAGGAAAAATTTCAAGGAAGGAGACTTAGTGTTGATGTATGACAATAAATCCCTTCAACATCCGTGAAAACTTAGAATGCACTGGTTAGGACCATACGAAGTAAAAACTGTCATAGATGGGGGAGATGTACAATTAAAGGAATTAGGAGGCACATAACTCAAAGGGATGATCAATGGGAGCCAACTGAAGCTGTACAAGGACAGTCAACCACCCGCAACTTGAAATTCACCGTGCAGTAAAAAAAAATAAGATATAGTGCAAGACATCAAAAGGTAACAATAGAGGAGAGGCATAGTGCACTGAAAATAGAAGGAGAATGGATGCTTGATAATTCTATCCCAATGGAGACAAGGCCAACGGTCACTACAAAGAAGAAACATGCGGGAAAGGTGGATACCACAAAAGAAGCGCCAATTGATGAAGGCTATCAAAATTGAATGCCAGAACGACTGACGGGACGTCGCATTAATCGCACCAACTGGCGATGGCAAGGGAGATCAATGGAAAGTACGAAGGAATCAATGGTTCAATTAAAGAATAATCATAATAACGTCTCCAACAAGATTCAAACGACGCCGATACAAAACAAGAACGTGGGAGCAAAAAGGTTATTACAAAATCAGGAAAGGCACAGAGTGATAGAGCATACGAAGTAGAGAGTGAAGGTTGCAGAGGCCATTGAGCTTGACGAATGACAGCTTTACCACCATGGCACCACCCAAATAGGGAGAACCAAGACAGACTGCCAGACGACCCCGAAGTAGTACCAGAGAACAATCACAACCACAGGGAAGTGAAAAACAACCATCTCAACCCCTAGAAGTAGTCAATGTGGATGAAATATCATCACTAGATACAACACCAAGAATCCCCACACCCATTGTGGAGGAAACCCCGTAGATAGCACCAGCAGGTATGGACATTGATACGCCAGAATAAGGACAGGGCCGACCGATTGAGGACAAAGGCAACCTAGGGCACCTAGAAAACCATGAAGAAGCCCCGATAGTCAATGGGATGACTCCAAACTAGGAAGAAACGACTACGCCGAAAGAATCAAAGACAACCACTTCAGAACAACCATAGGAGGGAGCAGTGGAAGATGTCACTGGATGAACATAGGAGTATGTAGAAGAGTGAACAATGGAGGCTGGACCATCGAGCCAGCCACCACCGTGGAAGGATAAGAAAACGGTACCTAGGTCGCCACGCAGGCAACCCGCCACAACAATTGTTGTGCCGTGCATTACGGAAGGGGTACATGTACCAGCAAATTTTTTAGGCCATGTAGAGAAATTGAGGTACTCATACCACGATGTAACAGACAAACAAGTTCCAAGAGTTCCCCAAGAAAGGCTACCTACAGACTGTGGGTATAGGACCCTTTAGGGAACCAATCAATCAACCAGTCTAGTGGGCAGAAGGACTGTCCAAAACTGGGATTCTATGTCTGTTGGACCTTTCACACTTTGGGAGAGGCTAGTATGAAAAMAACTGCATCAAGTCTCTGATGGAAGTCACACATGGAGGAGACTTGTGGCTAGAACATATCATCTTAATAGATGTAGAACTCATCACACACATCACAGGGATGCCATCAYGGGGTGAGGATCCCAATCAGTTCCTCGAGGACAAAACAAAGGAGAAAGCACTGGTCAAGGAGAACAATAATAAATATGGCACTGAAAGGGGTCACGCGGAATCATCATTAGGCGTATTAGTGACGTYGCGACAAGAATGGCCACAAAAATTATGGAATGCAAGTTTCTTAGGACATTCTACAAGGAGGAATTCCCAGCAGGGGTTGTCGCAACTGCAATACAGTGTGCCGAGGGCACCACACTCAATTGGGCCCCTTATTTGTTGAATCTATTCCTAGACGAATACAAGGATGCGTGGGATCTGGGGACATAATTTCATTATTCATGGATACTCGTCTTGATAGTCATGATCATATGGAAGGAGCTAGAGTATTAGTTTTTTTCCACTAGATCCAAACCCTTCCATGGAGCGTGATACTTATCTCTCGGAGCCGCTTCAGACTCCAAAAAAAAAGAAGTAAATGCAACTGTATTTGAAGGTTATCTCCGCGACATACATGACACCATTGCCAATACTTGGAGAATAACACCAGAAACAATCGCACCATATCAAGGCATATCCAAATTTAAAGCCACTAGACATGCGATGTGGATCCATGTGCGGAAAGACCCCGACAATAAATGGCTACAACTGCATTACTCCATCACAGAGGCAGTCATAGAAATGACCATTAAGGATTGGGAAGATGACTGGAGGATTCCAGTTCTCATTCAAGAAATACCCATAGAGATAGAGGAGGAGGAGGTAAGACAAGAATACACTCATGCTGAGGAGGTAAGATAGGAACACACATATGTTGAGGAGGTAACAGTGCCTAAGAAACCAAGGACATGTCATAACAAGGAACAACCGAATAAAGGGTCAACATCCAAGACATGCGTCCAGACAGGGAATAATAATAACACATAGGCACCACATGTACAATAGGAACATGAGAAGGCAACACATGGAACTACATCAAGTGCTACTCCAAAAGAGCTAGGCCAGACTAAGAGGCCAATCATCCAGATGGAGGGTGCACCCAAGAAGGCGAAGGCACACAAAATGCCCCCATAATACATGATCACTGAGGATGATGTGGACATGGTGGCTCAAATGATCTAGGATTGCACAGTTGAGGATTTTGAGAATGCGCGTTAAAGGGACAGAATTGAAGAAGAGATAGCACACATATGAAAAATCCTCAGGCAAATCGGGGAAGCACATAAAACTGACAACAACGTAGAAACGAGCCCGTCAACATCACAGATAGGAGGTGAATCTGGATCAAGCGATTAGGACATGATCCAAATGAAAAAACAACCGAGCTCAACATTTCACGTCACACCCAACATGTTGTGCATGGACGAAATTGTGGGGCAGACACCCCTAAAGGACTTGGCTCAACTAAATTTTGTATTTATGCGGATACCAACCAAGGCATTATATAAACTGCAAGTTAGTGTTACACAGGAGGTACATTATTGCACACTTACAATACAACGGAATTATAGCGGAAAAAGGATGATCGAGACGAGATGGAATTGATAATTGAGTAGGCTAAGGTCGAGACCAAAGAAGAGAAGGACCGCACAAATGGTCTAGATAGGAAAGTGGTCATAGCCTACGAGAAAATCCCAAAGAACGCGTAGACGACCAAACTCACGGTGACAGAGAAGATTGATCAGATTGTGCAAACAATCGATCAATACCAACAGGAGATCGAGCATCTATGGGAGTAGCTCACACCTACCACTCCACCAGAGGTGGAGTAAAAGAAACATGAGGCAACTGCACAGATAAAAGAGATAGAGAAATAATTTCACGCGACGACCGACTTGTTCGAGAAAGCAACACAACTCTGGATGAAGCTGGAAGAGGATCAAAAGGTCTAACAGTGGGACCAGGAAGGATAAAGGATAAGTGCATCTATCCAAGACCTCAAGCAGAGGCATAAGAGTTGTTGATCACAAAGCGAGTTGAAGGAGCGTAGGACATGAAGAAACTACATGCAAAACTCATAGCTGCGCAGACATAGAATGCGTAAGGATGGCGAGCGACGATATTTCAATGCAGATATTGGACGCACTCAAGGAGAAGACCACATAGACCCAAACACAGGAAACAGAGCTCAGGGAGAAGTTCCAAGTGATCACAAGAGAGATCGATGAAGAACATAAGGTTTAGGTGGCTCGGGACGACCACGTGTCAGTGTCAGGAAAGAGACATATGGAAGGAAGAGTATCACGTGCACATGCATGGAAGACCTAACAACACTAGGGTTAGGGTTTTTGTAATACATTGTAATTTTTGATGAGCTAGAAACAAATATAAATAAATACCTAGGAGGTCTAGGTAAGGGATTGTTTAGTGTGGAAAGAGGGAGTCTTGTTTTGAAAGAGCGTTACTCGCATGAGAAGTAGTAACTAATTTTTAATACTTCTGTCATACAACCTTTTTGTAAGCTATTGATCTGTAGGGGGGGTCAGAAGGGTAGATCTCGAGGGTTAGATCATAGGCCAAGGAACCTGGTGTGATCTAGTCCACATCATAATAGATCTTGACCTGACTGAGGACGATTTGTAAAGCGCGGGGCGCTGTAGTTTTGGAACTAACATAATAGAAGATCTTGAGAACTAGATCTTTGTGGACGTAGCCTAGGGGGGTGAACCACGGTAAAACCTGTGTTATGTGAGTGAATTCTTGTGTCTCTTTTAATGTCTATAGGTAGATGTTAGAATGATGTATGAATGAGTGAATGAATCCAATTACATTACATGCATGAATGAGAATGCCAGTATATTGCTTTAATAATTAAATAGAAGTCACAGCGCGCAAGTTGCAGATCCCCATTCAGTCCTAGAATGCAAGCACTTGAGTATTGCAGTCACCCATTAAGACTATCTTGGGTGAGACTACGTAGTGCACTCTGTGTACTGCATTTCCTTCTGGTTTACCAATAGGACTGATAGTTTTAGAGGTTTTGTTGGATCCCTAGTAGACCTGAACCTGGGTCAATCATGTGAAAGGTATAACTTAGAGAAAACAAGCCAACAGATACCAAATCCCTGCACACAAGACTTCGCATGCTGTAGCATTACCAAAATTGTGGCCTCCATAAATACCTTCATGTGCTTCGTATAGGAGGGAGTCACACTCACGTTCCAAATCACAACGATGTAGGATTCCATCTATTCCAAACTTATACAATTGTCCAACAATTAACTAATAATCAACATTGTGGGTCACCAGTTGTTGATGTTGTGCATGAGTATATTTAGTAGAAGCCTGGCTAGTGATGATTTTTTTTTCTATTTCAGCCAATTCACGAGGTACAACTTCAACTAGAAAGAGTTGCACATCTAGGAGTTCATCATTGAGGTTTGTAGAAGCTTCCCTAGTCTGAATATGTGACAAATGATCTAGTTTGATATTGTGTTTTCCCATCTTAACAACAACCTTGAAGTCAAATTATTGAAATAGTATAAACCACCGACAGATTTGCCCCCCCAACATTGGTTTGTTGACCAAATGCTTGAGGGTGAAATGATAAGTGAATAATTTGAAAGTAGACCCTAGAAAGATAATTATTGCAAGGAATATACCATAGCGAGGTCCTCATGCTCAATTGTAGTATAATTATTTTTGGCATTGAATAAATTTTGAATGAAAAAATAGATTGGATGATCGATATTTACCTCCCCTGGTTGTGCCATAATGATGCCCAATGAAATGGATGAAGCATCGATGTGGACATGGAAGAGCTTCAATGAATCAGGGAAAATAAAAATGGGTGCAGTAACCAGTTTTTCTTTGAGGATATCGAAGGATTTCTAGAATTCCATTGTCCATTCATATTTAATGTCCTTGTGTAGCAACGTTTCCAATGGAGCTACAATCTGAGCAAAATTCTAGATGAAACGTTGATAGTATCATGTATGTTCCAATGTTGCGTGCATTTATTGAACTGAATTCGGGGCGACCATATCCAAGATGGAGACAATCTTAGCTAGGTCCACTAGCAAGTCATCTTTGCACAGGACGTGGCCCAACAATATACCAAAGGGTGTAAAAAAGATACATTTCTTCAATTTCCAAGAGATTTGTAGCTGGCATAAATGATCCTGCATTGGTCAAAGAGCTTGCATGTGTTCTTTAACAGACTGAACATAATCCAATCATCCAAGTATACTTCAAGGAATTTGTGGATAAATTCCTCCAATGCTATGACCACTATCCAGCAAAGCACTGCAAGGGATTTTTTTAAGCCAAAGGGCATGATTGTGTATGTAAATGACTGCCATTCAATTGCAAAGGTGGTTTTATCTTGATATTCCTCTGCAATCTGAACTTGATGATATCCTGACAAGCCATCTATGAATGAGTAGGCTTCCTGGCCACTGAAATTTTCCAAAACCTTGTCTATGAAGGGTGTCGAGAAAGGGTCATGGACATAGGCTACGTTCAAACTTCTTATATCAACACATATGCGAATTTCCTCGATCTTCTTAGGTTGCACTACCATATGGATAATCCAATCAGATTCCTCCACATGGACAATGATCCTGACATCCAACACTCGGTCTAGTTCTTTGCGCACATTTTATTTATACTTATGATTTAAGTAATAGGTTCTTCTCTTGACTGGTTTAGAATTGTGTTTTATTTGAATCTTCGTGGGTCTCAATGATCCTGCAATGCCATTCATATTAGAAAATATTTGAGGAAAAAAACCCTCATACTTTTTAAGGAGGTCAACAATGTGAGTGACTGTATTCTTATCCCAATAATCTCCAATAATTTCCATCTTGGGTGCTTCTTTAGTGTCGATATTGTGTTTATTGGTTTTTATTGGGCCATTATATTCTGGTGCATTCATCTTTTCTTCCTTTCCCTTTAGTGTGCGTTCTCTTTCTAACTCTATGATCTAGATGTAGTGGGGGTCCTCGTCATCATTATTGTCCACATCAATCTTCCAATAATGTATTGCTTCTTTTAGTTTTTCCATCAAATGATGGTATGAGAAGACCACCTTGGGGGTGGTGTCCATTGGCTGCTAATTGAAAATGAAGTCCTTAATTCGACAGAGTGCCTCTTTGTCAGATGGATCTTATACAGATGAATGGAAGGTTGAAAGAAACTAGGAAATCATATGGGTCTACTCAATTGTTTACCTCCTAAGTTCCTCATGAATGTGCCAACTTCTAGTGATCATTTCCATTCTGTGGAAAAACCGATGGACCCATTGGGATCAAGGGATGTTCTTAGATTTCCAAATCCATTCACATAACAAAATTTGTTCCTAAGGATCCTTAGTGCCCTTATATCGTTTGGCTAGATCAAAGTCAATGATAGGTTGGAATCAAACCTTTATGAACTGGAATACCTACGCCCAACTCTGAATATTTGGGTGATGGGTCACCCACCACCACATAGGGGTCCCTCAAACCACTGTATCCATGACCTAGAGTCTCTACTTCATGTGAACGGTTTTCTCCATGTATATAAGGAATGTCTCCATCGACCCTGTCCCATCAAACTGCAAGGCATCATACAACTCAAAACTGTTCCATTGTACTACTTTTGTTATCCTTGTGCATATGCTTGTGGAAACTTCATAGATATTCTTCTGCCACCTCTCCATGGAATCCTCAAAATTTGTGGCATGATATTTGACACTCCTGCAACTTCAATCCTTGTCTGCAGTGGGGTTGATGTAGTCCTCCCTACACCCTGTGATTTTGTAAATATTTTCAATGACCAAGCTCCGCGCATCCTCATCCACAGGATCATTATGTCGGTCACCTTCATATAGATCTAGTGGCATGAACATGCACATGGTGTCAATTTCAAAGGACATCTACCTCTTCTTCAAATTTAACACTGCATTATTTTCAAAGGCCCAATCAATCCACAATAATGCAGGATATGGATCAAACTCATCCATGATCTTGATGACTTCAATGTCAGCCTTTATTTTCACTCCTTCTAGGTTTAATTCCAGTTTCTCCAACTGGCCTATGGGGTAGATCTTGTATTGATTGGAAAATTGGAGTTGGATGGGCGACCAAAATAACTTAGGATTATCCATCACCTCCCAAGATTTCTTCGGTAAAATGTTCACGTTGGATCCTATATCCAACATGAATCCATCCATGACATACCCACCAAGCTCTGCTGTCATATTAAATTCTCATCCAGTGCATTTTTTCTTGTTGTCCTATCATACATCCCTTTATGGTAGTAGAGTGGATATGGTAGTCTCCTCTCCTTGTTATTTCATGCAAGTAGCTAACATATGGGTCAAATTACTTACAACTTTTGGATCTTTAATAAATCACAAACAACAATATAAGAATGTATTGGCTTGATCTTCGACATCTGCCATGCGACTTAAATTGCATAAGGATTCCATGCACACTGTGCATTGCAACTCCTCCCAACGTTGTTCTTCATATGATTTTTGCTCAACGCATCGTAATGTAGTATTTCTGTGTGCTTCCTCTATAGATCTTTGGGTCATGCATTGTATTTCGTCATGAACACAAGCCTCCTCCAAAGATCTTTGCATCGCATGTTGTAATTCCTCACACACACGAGCTTCGTCCAATGACCTATGTGCCACCCATTGTATCTATTTTTGGATCTAGGCTTCTTCCAATGACCTTTGTGTCACCCTCTGTAGTTCTTCTCAGATCCGAGCCTCTTCAAGTGATCTTTGATTTATGTGTTGCATTTCCTCGTGTGGTCTTTCCTCTTAGAGTGCTCTCTTTGCATCACGTAGAAACTGCTTCCACTGAGAAACATCAAACATTAGAGGGGCTATGGTGCTTTCTTGATCTTTCCATCCAATTTTTGACTCAAGCCTTCACCATGCTCGAAGTCTGCCCCTGTCTTCTCCCCTCCGTTGGTTACTACCCAGACGCTAGTACCCTCGTTCTTATTCTTGTTCTTGCATGGATTGATGTGCACCATGTTACAATTGGTATTCTTGTCCTCCCACTTCTTTAGTAATTTAGGAAAATCCTTGATTACATGTTCAAGAGTATAACAATATGCACATGCATGCGCGGTTTGGTGAAAAATCGTGAGACATGACCAATATCACCACAATTAAAATATGTGGAGGGTCTACCTCCTCCTCTGCCATAGTCACGATCATGACTTCACCCATGTCCACCTCAGGAACCTCCTTGGTATCTACCTCTATCTATGTCATCACATTCACCACCTTTCTACTCCTTATGTACCTAGAATGCTTCAAGGATGTTATCTTGCATTAACTGGAGGGAGCGATAGTTATTGATATCATGGCTGATGAATTTACAGAACTCACAGAATGGAGTGTGATTTGTTGTATGGTATTTATACAAGGTGGGACAGGGGGGTCGAACATGGCCCCACTTTCTACATATCTCACAACATTTTGACTATCAGGATGGGAATGGACTTGGTGCACCTGTCACCACATAATTTGGAAGGACCGTGCACTCGTCTCGTCGATGCCCCTCAGAGTGACATGTAGTACACCATAATTTCTCACACATGAATTTAGTATTTTCCATATCTTGCAGCTATATTGTTAGGTTTTCTAGTTACAAATGAACCTACACCAACCCAACCAATGTCTATGTGCCTCCAGGTGTAGCCTCCAAGTGCATCGTGAGTTCGACTGCCTCTACCTGAGTCATCACCTTTTGCTGGGTTAGAGGGACTTGGATGTGGGGGAGTAACCCTGGAATGAACCATTCTCTCTGCTACACGTCCTGGATTTGGAATTTCAGTCTATCCAACAAGGTTTTGAACCACTGCTCATAGTCCCAAACGATTTCTCCTTCCTTCTGTTTGATATCTTTGATTTCTGTAATGCATTGGGATTCTGACTTAGGATTCTAAAAATCCTTAAGTAGATCCTTCTTAATCTCAGCCATGGAACTTTCCTATCCTGTTGGTGTAGTGGTCTTGTATTTCATGTACCACATCAGGGATATATCCCTAAACGTGGTCTCTAGTTTCACAATTTTAGTTTCTTCATATGTAATTCTCTTTACAGAACATATTTCTTCACAGGTAGACCAATGTCACTTTGCATCATCGTTACCTATTCCATAGAACATAGTCAACTTCAGTGTACTTCCTTGATTCACCATCTTCGAACTTGAGCTAGTTCCTCTTCTTTGACTGCTAGGGGCTAGAATTTTCTACACCACTATTTCTTCGGGTAAAGTATTGTTGATTTCACATTCTTCTTCACTCATCTCATTACTTATCTCTTCAATGTATGTTGTGTTTTCGTCTTGATTAAAAATGTGCAAGGGGGGATAAGTCCATCTTCTTACGAAACTTCTCGCGAGGTGACCCAGAGATTTTTCTACTTGTAGTCGCGCTAGACCATCTACTACTATTGATTCATCTTGTCCACCACTAGGGGAGCCTCCATCTTCCTTTTCTTCTAGCGCACCAACACTATGCACTCTACCTTCATGTCCTGACTGCACACCACAAATGTGCACTCCTTCTTATAGGCCGATCTGTGCACTACAAATACGCCCTTCATCTCTCGATCCATTTTTTTCACTGCCACTTTGCACACAATCCCTCTCTCCAAACAACACACTACTATTCTGTGACCAAAAGGAAAAGACCCTCTAGTGGAGGATTTTAGTGTTTAAAAATTGACAAAAATTGTTAAAAAAGCCTCCGCAAAAACATTTGTTTTTGGTAGTGGATGGTTTTGTGAAGATTATAATGGAAATTCATTATAACTAAAAAATATGGGTGGGCGGAGGTTGTAGTGGATTTTTTTCCATGCAGTGCGCTTCATAGACCATACACATTGGTGCGATTAAAAAATTAATGCATCGGTGCCTGCACAATAGGAACGAGGCGAGTCCTAAAATATTGGAGCCTGGGTGTGTTTATACAAACTACAACTTGGTGCTTTAATAAAAAAACTCACCGGTCTAATCTATGATACTGAGCATCGATGCATTCTTAAAATTAAATCCCCGGTGCTCACATGTCAACCAAAGCATCGAGGATGTCCAAGAAATATTGGGCACCCGTGCTCTTATAAGCATAAACACACCGATGCCTTAATAGGAATAAAGCACCATGAAAATCAATGATAACATGCACCAGTGTGTTAAAAACACCCAGGACCGGTGCATGATGTCGAGAAGGCTCATATGCAGACTCGTGAAAGAGAAGCACCAATGAGCTTATAAATTGAATGCATCGATAAGATGTATTGTTATTATATTTTTTGGTTAAAATATTATTAATATAGATGTTTTTTCAATTTATGTCAACACCAGCACGTATTATGTTATAGCACTAGTGCGTGTTATAATCAAAGGCACCGATTCTTTTTATCATTGAAAACACTGTTGTCATTTTCTCTTTTCAGAAGCATCGACATGTGACAATGCATAATTATTGTTATTTTTTAATTCCATTATTTATCAAAAAATTGACATATATCTTATAATAGTATTCATATAAATTAAATTTTGATTAGTGTATTTGGATATGATGTTTGGATTATATTGTTATATCATCAATGTTCACATCTCTTCGTTATAATATTTAATCATCCATATATTTATTCAGTGATGTAACAATTCACATGAACATTGGACAAAACAAAAGAATAGAACAAAACATATTTTATTATATATGAATAAGCAACTCTTTGTCATACAAAATGGGACCCTTATTGGTAATCCCTTGTCTTTCAATTGTGACAGTACTATGTCCATTACATTAAACAAAATGTTTGATTTTCACATAAAATTATTTCAAAAAATACAACAACTTGCATTGATATCCAAATATATTGATCACAATTCTTCGTTGGAACTTTCATCAGATGTCCTTGAGCTACTTCCATGAATTGGGTTATTTGGTTGAATGTTTTGTTGATTGGCTCGATTTTTTTCCTTTTCTTCAAATGATTCCATCTAGAAAAATAAAAAGAAAGTGTAATGAGTGTATCTACATTGGTGAGAATAATAAAAATTGAAATAAATAATATACATGAATGTAAATTGAAAAGCGACATACCATAGTAAGAATCGAGTCCTGAATGATACACATTTTTCAAAACCAAATATCATGCCTTATGTCAACAACTCTTATGTTGGCACATTTCCATATTTTGTTTCCTGCAGTTTTAATATACCCCATAATAAATTATAGATTTAATATAAAAGACTATTTTTGTTCCATTAATTATAAAATGAGAGAACTAAAACAACATAGATACTTACAAATTCCACAATTAATTTTTGATATGCCAACATATACTCACAACCCTTACTTAACACATTGTCAATCAATTCTTGCGATGGATCTTCTTTGTATGTTAGCACATGTTTGAAGATATTCAAGAATGGTTGTTGTAAAAAAACTTAAAATATACAAAAATGAAATCTTAAGTTAATGTTATAAGGAAATAACAATTACTCACAAACTTTGCTATCAACCCTTTTCTTCCTTGTCGTCCTATTTTATGTGCTGATTGAGTTCCATTTTTTTTTTCTTTTCTGCAAGAAAATACTTGAAAATTAATAATTAATGCTAAATTATTTATTTATATGTACCTAATAGAAAAATTCAATGATTTCATACATTTGAAGCACGTTGTTGTTGAGATGGCTCCTCATGTGATGCAATTATGTCCATTTCTTTTACCATCTCCTTGTACACTTTTTCGACATTCTTATTGGCATATAGATATCATCTCATTGATCCTTTGGGGTTTTCATAATCTTCCAGAAAAAAGTAACATGAAAATTAAATATTTTTATATTGATATATGAAAACTAAATATAAAAAGATTGATATTAATAAATTAGGAATGATTTGTAGTAATATATACTTATTCTAGAAAAGTATTTTTAGGAATATTACTTTTTGAATGATTCTTTTTTGTTGTTGTATGTTTTTGCTATTGCAAGTCTGACAGGTCTCATTGACCATTGCTCTGGAAATGATTCATGTAGTTTAAATATAACCTGGTTCTTTTAATCAATGGATTGATTTTTGTATTGTAAGTGGAAAGTACGTCTATACGTTCATTCCACTATATCCCTCATAGTTTTGTAAAAGTTTCCCCCCTTTCATTAACTTCTAGAACCACTCCAGATGAGCTAAGGACCAATTCATCATCATTTACATCTTCTATAATTTTTATTTTCTTAGGATGACATTATGTTCCTTCATTGTTGGTCTCAGTTGTAGAATATTAAACATATGTGAATTAATAGATTGTTTTGAACATGTTATCTAATATTTTTAAGTAAAAAATTAATGAAAATTAAAAAAAAAACTCATATTGAATATAATTTTTTCATTCACCTAGTTCATCATTTTGCAATTTTTCCATCAAGATTTTGCGCTCTTCTGCACTTATATCACAAAGAATCTTATCGAGCTTACTCATTTTATGGCTTTGTAGGAAACACACTAACCAATACATATTAGTTAAAATTACATATAGTTCAAACATATTATTTTTTTTATAGAATTTACAAAGAACTTGTCTTTTTAACATATTAATTTTTTATAGAATTTACAAAGAATTTCCCTTTTTTCCCTTTCTAGATGTGCTATCTTTGTATCCATAAGAATTTTTGTGACTTGAACTATTCTCATACATTTTATTTTATCAATATACAACTTGTACCATTCAATACCGAAGATATTAAATATATTTTATAAATAAATCACATAATTTTCACCAAAACAAGTATTCAGGTGCATTGTATTAATATTAAAGCATTGGTGCATGACATGTTATCAAACACACTACTATTAAAAAATATTTAAAGGAAATGTAAATTAGAGTAGTGCACAATATATTGTTAACAACACCGATGTGTTTATTATTAAAAATGCACCGATAAAAAACGATTTAAAAAAACAATAAATTACAACGGTGTGATAAGTATCGTTAACAAAACCACTCCAATTGAAAAAAAATGAAAATA
Source organism: Picea engelmannii (assembly GCA_009831015.1). Taxonomy (NCBI): domain Eukaryota; kingdom Viridiplantae; phylum Streptophyta; class Pinopsida; order Pinales; family Pinaceae; genus Picea; species Picea engelmannii. Next base: position 103,934 of record ML804051.1, read on the forward strand.
AAAAAATACCATAAACAAATAAATTTACACATCCATGAACGATTTTTTTTAATTATTTGCACAATAGTCAGTGCGTTTGTATCTCTAAGTGCACCGATGCATTATATTACTTAAGACACACCGATTACCTGAAACTATTTAAAAAAAAACGTGACATGGCCAAGAGGGTTTAGATCCGATGCATCACATGTCAAATGCCTTTTCTATGGAAACATAAACCCATTAAATCTAAAAACCTAAAATGAAAAGATATAATTATGAAGTGATAGAGGGATTTAAACCCTAATTTGAAGTTTTGTAGTCACACAAACAAGAAGAAGAAAGGGTTTAAGGTAAGTATGATGTTTTTTTATTTTATTTTTTCTGAATCACAAAACCCTTCGATATATGATTTTTTGAATAATTTTGTTGCTCCAAAAGGGTTTTGAATGAATTACCATACCCTTCCAATTCTGATCTTCTAAATAAATCCGCTTTCAAAAGTATTGATCTACTTCTCTAGAGTGCTCCCCTATCTCTCTTGCAAATATGTACCGTGTAAATTTCGGAAAAACAATAAAATACCGAATAGCTTAATACCCATGAAAGAATTTATGAAAATTGTTTTAAATGAATCACCATAGTTACCTTCAAATTCAGATCTTCCGAATACATCTTGTTATTCTAAAGTATTCTATTGCTCCACTCTCCAGTATGGCTCTCTTTCAAATCTTTCCATTGTAAATTTTGGTAAAATAATGAAACAATGAATATGATTTTACTATTTAAATGACTTTATGAAATAAGATTTTAAATTCCCGCTCAGTTTTCAATTATAAAAATACAAAGTCACACTTTTTTTTTTTGAAACTTCGGTGTGTTTATTACTTTAACGCATTAGTGTTGATATGTATACGATGCACCGATGTGTTTTAAAGTTTTGGAGCACCGATATTCGATAATTATTTATTTTTTAAATTCATGGGATCAATGCGATGCGTATATAAACGCCTGATGCTTTACAATGTTATAGACACACTAGTGCATGTTTGTTACAGTAACGCACCGTTATGTTTTCAAAGTTATTTGAATTTTTATTTTCATACAAAATAATATATTCATTTTAAATTATTTTTCATGATGCTTCCACATGACTTGCAGTACATCATAGTATAGATTTTGCACTTAGTCACATTTTTCTTAAAAATAATTTACTGTTGATTTTTCTCAAATGCAGGGAGAGAATCTTGCAATATCAAATGGCCAATTCTTCAAATTCCAACTCCTTCCATATTGCTCAAAGTCCATCGTGGAGTTCTCCCTTTCCATCTCGAGTAAGTTCAGATTTTATTTATATTTCGATTATCTAATTGAATTTATTTTTGTTATCCATGTCAATATGAATAACAATGTATCCAAATTTGCAAGATCTTGATTCAGAATCAAGTTCATATGCATATAATATTCTAGTACCAATTCAAAAACATCGGAAGCTCTTATCAGGAGAAACATGCCGCAAGAAGTTGGTAGATGAAAATGGACAACCACTTTACGCTTCCAATAGTAACATTCCATCTTCCAACTACAATCCTGGATCAATGATGGTAATAATTGTTTCATATAATGTGATTTGAACAAACCAATTGCATTACGCTTACTAATATCATCGATGTACTAATATTCAATAATTTTGAAATTAGGATTCTAGTGATGATGAGCGGCCTACCTATCATCTTTGGTTGCACCCCAGTACAATGCCAAATCGAGAGAAGGATGTAATAAGAACACAACTCAGAGAGGAAGGATACCAAGAATGGTTGAATCAACCACCTATTCAATTCCCACTACGTTCAGATTCACCAATTAGGAATGACTACAAAAATAGTATTTCTTCACAAGTTGGAAATGGAGTCAATGAAATAGAGGTTGGTATGGATGATTATTTATGGGATACAACTGCCATGGAGACAATGTTGTTAGATGCATTCCATAATGATGAACGAGGGGATGATGCTCATATCACTGATACCTTGTTTGAAAGTACGAAATATGCTTCCACCACCCATCTCTTTGGACCTAGCCGGTCAAAGTATACCCAACTTGGGACAACAATGTTACTATACAACTTGAAAGAAAAGTTTGGCATGTGAAACACATGTTCTCGACAATATTGAGGTAACTAATCATCATTAGTTCCCTTATAATTTGAGAAATATTGTCACATAATCAACATAAAAAACGATCGATTTTATGAATGTTAAATAAAATTATTCATTTATATTTCCCACTAACTGTAGGTTATTCAAAGATAAGGTTCTTCTGAGTTATAATGTCTTTCCTGGTCGCTGCGAAGAGGCAAAGAAAATGTTGAAAATATTGGGTGTTGAGTACATATCATATCATGCATGTACGAATGATTGTGTTCTATATAGAGGAGAATATGAAGACATAGAGATATGTCTTAAATGTGGGCATGAAAAATATCATAAATCAAATAAAAAGGGTAAATCACATGGTCCTCCTCATAAGATATTGAGGCACATGACTATAATCCCAAGGATTCAAAGGCTCTTTCATTGCAAAGAATTAAATATGTTTCAGGGATGACATGTCTCGCATAGAAGTGAGTTGGGAGTTATTTGAATCCCAACATATTCAATATCCATGAAGTATATAGTGGATACATGGCCCGAAAAATTCAAGGATGAAGTACGAAGTCTACGACTCAGCATAGCCATGGATGGCGTCAACCCATATTCCATCGAAAACACCAACTATTATGTTTGGCCTATAATAGTGATCAATAACAATATCCCCCCATGGTTGTCCACGAAGAATGAACATCTTATGTTGGCTCTTATAATCCCTAGTAGAAGACAAGTGAAGAATATGGATGTCTACCTACAACCATTGGTAAATGAATTGAAGAAATTATGGGAAGTGATACATGTATACGATGTATCGAGACCCATCACAACAAAGATAATTTTATGTTGTATGGCATATGTTCTTACACCACACATGATTATCTAGGATTAGGAGTTTTCTCTGGTAAATTACATGTTTATTTATTTGTTTATATACGTAACAATATTTTTTGGCATATTTAATTCGTTGCGACTGTTTTGGAGTTCGACGCTAACATGCTCTACTTTATACATTAATAATTTTGTAGGTATTGTAAAAAAAAATCTATCATGGATGGAAATGTTGTGGAACTTCTCTGAAGGCTAGGTGGTCCAACCACCTACAAAATACAGTGTACGACTACTCTAGGGTATTCCTCCCAGAACAACTCCCTTATAGAAGATCAACATCTACTTTCAATGGTAAACTAGAGAACCCAAAGGCTTGCAATAATGACACCAACATAATGGCTTAGAGTGTTAGCACTCTGTAATTTTCCCAAGGCTGTAAGGCAGTCACTGAGGCAACATCAAAACCACTTCGAGTCTTGGATATAGCCCTCCAAGACTCAGAGAGGGATCTCTCTGTCTGATATAGCTTTGTTTTAATAGGTATTAGGCTAGTTATGCAAGTGTGGGGTTGGGGTTTTTAAATGGTTGTTTT